>JAAAWM010008383.1:0-13748 GCA_036873465.1 Thinopyrum obtusiflorum
TCTCAGACCTCGTTTCGTGAGTGTCTTAAAAATGTTCTCAGAATGGGATGAAACTTGGCGTGCGGTGTTGTTTTAGAATAGGTAGCCCGCCTGTCAATTTTCGTTCCATTTGGAGTTCGTTTGACGCCCTAAGGGTTAACCGTGTAACCCCGAAACCCCTCTCTCTTTGCAGCCCAGCCCCCCTTCACCACAGCCCTTTAGCCCATCCAAACCCCCTCCATGCTCTCGGTCGTTGGATCGTGATCGTGTGGGCAAAAACCGCTCCCCATTTGGACTCTCCTAGCTCCCTCTACCTATAAATATGCCTTCCCCGTCCAAATCCGGGTCCAAACCCTAGCAAATCCCCCCACACGCCGCCGGGCATGTCCGCGCCCGCCGGACGAAATCACGCCACCGCGCCGGATGAACCAGAGGCCGCCATGTGGTGCTCCGCTACCTCCCACCGCCGCCGGACCGCTCGGCCCGCGCGGGGCCCTCCGGGCCCGAAGCCGCCGCCGCCCGGTCACGCCCTCGTCCCCGCCGCCCGCGCGCGAGGCCGCCGGCGCAGCGCGCCGCCCCTGCCTCGCGAGCGCTGTCGCCCAGCGCCCCGCCGCCAGCTCGCCGTCGCCCCGCCGCCACGCTTCGCCGGCGCCGCCCCGCGTCGCCTCCCCGTCGCCTAGCCGTCTTCCCCGCCGAGATCCGGCCGGATCCGGCGAGATCCGGCCCGGATCCGTCGTCTCCGTCGACCCCCGCGACCTCCGGCCGCCTCCACGCCCAACTCCGGCGAGATCCGCCGCCGCCTTGATTTCCGCGCCGGGTCAACCCCAGATCCGGAGGTGATTTTTTCTGCCAAGTCCCCGTAGTTTTCATATTATGTGTGCATGTTCGTGATGCCGTAACTTCATGCATATAGCTCCGATTTGGGCATATGAGATATCGAAATGTTTGCCTCGTGATGCTCTTCATGTTAGTCTACTGTGCCATGCTTGTTTGAGTTCATCTTGATGCCCTAATAATCGTTGCAAGAGTGCTATATGATGTTAAACTGCTGAGACTGTTATAACTTGTTGTTTTGTCATTTTCGTTGCATTTTGTGTGTGCATCCTATGAGAATGGCGTCTATATGTTTTTGGAGCATCTCTATGCCATATTTACAGTGGTATAATTCATGTATTTTTGTGTGCCTTGTGGTGAGTGCAACAAGCTTGTGGTTTCGGCTATTTGCTGTTACAGTTTTGCTAGTCTGAAACTGTTATATCATGTTGCTATGTTTACTTGATGCTACCATTGTATCCATGCATAATATGGAGATGCCTAGTTGACATGTTTTTATGTCCATATTATTTTCTATCATGGAATACCTTTTGATGTCTCATATATGTCCTGTAGCATATGTTTTCATTGCCATGAACATGCCTAAATGATGTTCCAGTTTTCTATTAACTTCATGATGCCATGTTGTGAGCTTGGTATGGTTTGATCTATGCCTCTTTTGGAGTTGCTCCAATTACATGAATTGTAGTATGCTATGTGTAATTTATCCAGATGCCAAGTTTGTTAATTTTAGAATTCATATGACCTATGTTCCAAGCTTGTCAACATGCTATGCTGATGTTACTGTTTTACACTTGCTGAAACTGTTACAACTTTCAATCTTGCCATGATGTTTTGAGCATGATCTAGTGGTTTCTAGAGATAGCTCAGTGTTCATGTTTTGTAGTGCTTTACCTGTATATCACGTCCATGCCATTTGTTTTCATGCTGGGGTGCTGTAACATGTCGATTTGATGTTTATAAGATGCCTAGTTGCTGTTTTGGACAGCTTGTCCTTTAAACTTGTTTCATGTGTATGTGTTGAACCGTTGCTCCGTTTTGATCATGCTCTATATGAAACTTGCTTCATTTTGCATGTAGTTTCATGTTACCTTGTTGCATCCATGTTTTGGAGTGTGTGCTTGATGTTTGTATGCATTTTGCATCAATGTCATGCTTAACTTGTTTTGCTCATATCTTCTAGGCCGTAGCTCCGAATTAAACGAACTTGGGGGGGGGGGGGGGGGGGGGGGGGGGGGGGGGGGGGGGGGGGGGGGGGGGGGGGGGGGGGGGGGGGGGGGGGGGGGGGGGGGGGGGGGGGGGGGGGGGGGGGGGGGGGGGGGGGGGGGGGGGGGGGGGGGGGGGGGGGGGGGGGGGGGGGGGGGGGGGGGGGGGGGGGGGGGGGGGGGGGGGGGGGGGGGGGGGGGGGGGGGGGGGGGGGGGGGGGGGGGGGGGGGGGGGGGGGGGGGGGGGGGGGGGGGGGGGGGGGGGGGGGGGGGGGGGGGGGGGGGGGGGGGGGGGGGGGGGGGGGGGGGGGGGGGGGGGGGGGGGGGGGGGGGGGGGGGGGGGGGGGGGGGGGGGGGGGGGGGGGGGGGGGGGGGGGGGGGGGGGGGGGGGGGGGGGGGGGGGGGGGGGGGGGGGGGGGGGGGGGGGGGGGGGGGGGGGGGGGGGGGGGGGGGGGGGGGGGGGGGGGGGGGGGGGGGGGGGGGGGGGGGGGGGGGGGGGGGGGGGGGGGGGGGGGGGGGGGGGGGGGGGGGGGGGGGGGGGGGGGGGGGGGGGGGGGGGGGGGGGGGGGGGGGGGGGGGGGGGGGGGGGGGGGGGGGGGGGGGGGGGGGGGGGGGGGGGGGGGGGGGGGGGGGGGGGGGGGGGGGGGGGGGGGGGGGGGGGGGGGGGGGGGGGGGGGGGGGGGGGGGGGGGGGGGGGGGGGGGGGGGGGGGGGGGGGGGGGGGGGGGGGGGGGGGGGGGGGGGGGGGGGGGGGGGGGGGGGGGGGGGGGGGGGGGGGGGGGGGGGGGGGGGGGGGGGGGGGGGGGGGGGGGGGGGGGGGGGGGGGGGGGGGGGGGGGGGGGGGGGGGGGGGGGGGGGGGGGGGGGGGGGGGGGGGGGGGGGGGGGGGGGGGGGGGGGGGGGGGGGGGGGGGGGGGGGGGGGGGGGGGGGGGGGGGGGGGGGGGGGGGGGGGGGGGGGGGGGGGGGGGGGGGGGGGGGGGGGGGGGGGGGGGGGGGGGGGGGGGGGGGGGGGGGGGGGGGGGGGGGGGGGGGGGGGGGGGGGGGGGGGGGGGGGGGGGGGGGGGGGGGGGGGGGGGGGGGGGGGGGGGGGGGGGGGGGGGGGGGGGGGGGGGGGGGGGGGGGGGGGGGGGGGGGGGGGGGGGGGGGGGGGGGGGGGGGGGGGGGGGGGGGGGGGGGGGGGGGGGGGGGGGGGGGGGGGGGGGGGGGGGGGGGGGGGGGGGGGGGGGGGGGGGGGGGGGGGGGGGGGGGGGGGGGGGGGGGGGGGGGGGGGGGGGGGGGGGGGGGGGGGGGGGGGGGGGGGGGGGGGGGGGGGGGGGGGGGGGGGGGGGGGGGGGGGGGGGGGGGGGGGGGGGGGGGGGGGGGGGGGGGGGGGGGGGGGGGGGGGGGGGGGGGGGGGGGGGGGGGGGGGGGGGGGGGGGGGGGGGGGGGGGGGGGGGGGGGGGGGGGGGGGGGGGGGGGGGGGGGGGGGGGGGGGGGGGGGGGGGGGGGGGGGGGGGGGGGGGGGGGGGGGGGGGGGGGGGGGGGGGGGGGGGGGGGGGGGGGGGGGGGGGGGGGGGGGGGGGGGGGGGGGGGGGGGGGGGGGGGGGGGGGGGGGGGGGGGGGTTCATCCAGTTACACTCAAGGTCCGACTACAGAACCAAAATGAAGATAAACCCCAAATGCAACAATGTCCCCGATAGCCCCAACCGGGCACCACTACTGATCGTCTGGAAAAGAAACGTAGTATCGTCCTGAGTCCTCATCGAACTCCCACTTGAGCTCAGTCGAATCACCTGGAGTGGTATCATCGGTCCCTGCATCTGGTTTTGGAAGTAATCTGTGAGTCACGGGGACTCAGCAATCTCACACCCTCGCGATCAAGACTATTTAAGCTTATAGGAAGGGTAGAAGTATGAGCCGGAGCTGTAGCAAGCGACTAGCATATATGGTGGCTAACATATGCAAATGAGAGCGAGAAGAGAAGGTAAAGGCACGGTCGATGAACTATGATCAAGAAGTGATCCTAGAACAACCTACAATCAAACATAACACGAGACCGTGTTCTCTTCCTGGACTCCGCCGAAAAGAGACCATCACGGCCACACACTCAGTTGATTCATTTTAATTAAGTTAAGTTTCAGGTTATCTACAAACGGGGGGGGGGGGGGGGGGGGGGGGGGGGGGGGGGGGGGGGGGGGGGGGGGGGGGGGGGGGGGGGGGGGGGGGGGGGGGGGGGGGGGGGGGGGGGGGGGGGGGGGGGGGGGGGGGGGGGGGGGGGGGGGGGGGGGGGGGGGGGGGGGGGGGGGGGGGGGGGGGGGGGGGGGGGGGGGGGGGGGGGGGGGGGGGGGGGGGGGGGGGGGGGGGGGGGGGGGGGGGGGGGGGGGGGGGGGGGGGGGGGGGGGGGGGGGGGGGGGGGGGGGGGGGGGGGGGGGGGGGGGGGGGGGGGGGGGGGGGGGGGGGGGGGGGGGGGGGGGGGGGGGGGGGGGGGGGGGGGGGGGGGGGGGGGGGGGGGGAAATAAAGATGACCCTTGAGTCTGTGAAACCCAAGGGAAAAGGCTAGGTGGCGAATGATAAAACCAAGGTTGGGCCATGCTGGAGGAGTTTTATTCAAGGTGAACTGTCAAGGGGTTCTCATTATAACCCAACCGTGTAAGGAACGCAAAATCAAGGAACATAACACCAGTATGACGGAAACTAGGGCGGCAAGAGTGGAACAAAACACCAGGCATAAGGCCGAGCCTTCCACCCTTTACCAAGTGTATAGGTGCATTAAAATAGACAAGATATAATAATGATATCCCAACAATAAACATGTTCCAACAAGGAATAAACTCCAATCTTCACCTGTAACTAGCAACGCTATAAGAGGGGCTGAGCAAAGCGGTAACATAGCCAAAAAACGGTTTGCTAGGACAATGTGGGTTAGAGGTTTGACATGGCAATATGGGAGGCATGATAAGAAAGTGGTAGGTATCGTAGCATAGGCATAGCAAAAGAGCGAGCATCTAGCAAGCAAAGATGGGGGGGGGGGGGGGGGGGGGGGGGGGGGGGGGGGGGGGGGGGGGGGGGGGGGGGGGGGGGGGGGGGGGGGGGGGGGGGGGGGGGGGGGGGGGACTCAACGGGCTCCTCGATCACGTACTCGTCTCTCGGCTCTACCCAAGCAAGAATACAAACAAAAGGGAGACACAATCAACCACGTGCAATGCACAAACAACATGACGCAAAACATGGCATGATATGCGGGATGCGATATGCGATGCATATGCATGATTCGGAAAGGAATGATTGAACCTGGCCTCAACTTGGAAAACTAAGAGTACCACTGGAAAGAGGAGTTGATTTCAGTCGAAATCGATATAAAGATCACCGGAAGGGGGGGGGGGGGGGGGGGGGGGGGGGGGGGGGGGGGGGGGGGGGGGGGGGGGGGGGGGGGGGGGGGGGGGGGGGGGGGGGGGGGGGGGGGGGGGGGGGGGGGGGGGGGGGGGGGGGGGGGGGGGGGGGGGGGGGGGGGGGGGGGGGGGGGGGGGGGGGGGGGGGGGGGGGGGGGGGGGGGGGGGGGGGGGGGGGGGGGGGGGGGGGGGGGGGGGGGGGGGGGGGGGGGGGGGGGGGGGGGGGGGGGGGGGGGGGGGGGGGGGGGGGGGGGGGGGGGGGGGGGGGGGGGGGGGGGGGGGGGGGGGGGGGGGGGGGGGGGGGGGGGGGGGGGGGGGGGGGGGGGGGGGGGGGGGGGGGGGGGGGGGGGGGGGGGGGGGGGGGGGGGGGGGGGGGGGGGGGGGGGGGGGGGGGGGGGGGGGGGGGGGGGGGGGGGGGGGGGGGGGGGGGGGGGGGGGGGGGGGGGGGGGGGGGGGGGGGGGGGGGGGGGGGGGGGGGGGGGGGGGGGGGGGGGGGGGGGGGGGGGGGGGGGGGGGGGGGGGGGGGGGGGGGGGGGGGGGGGGGGGGGGGGGGGGGGGGGGGGGGGGGGGGGGGGGGGGGGGGGGGGGGGGGGGGGGGGGGGGGGGGGGGGGGGGGGGGGGGGGGGGGGGGGGGGGGGGGGGGGGGGGGGGGGGGGGGGGGGGGGGGGGGGGGGGGGGGGGGGGGGGGGGGGGGGGGGGGGGGGGGGGGGGGGGGGGGGGGGGGGGGGGGGGGGGGGGGGGGGGGGGGGGGGGGGGGGGGGGGGGGGGGGGGGGGGGGGGGGGGGGGGGGGGGGGGGGGGGGGGGGGGGGGGGGGGGGGGGGGGGGGGGGGGGGGGGGGGGGGGGGGGGGGGGGGGGGGGGGGGGGGGGGGGGGGGGGGGGGGGGGGGGGGGGGGGGGGGGGGGGGGGGGGGGGGGGGGGGGGGGGGGGGGGGGGGGGGGGGGGGGGGGGGGGGGGGGGGGGGGGGGGGGGGGGGGGGGGGGGGGGGGGGGGGGGGGGGGGGGGGGGGGGGGGGGGGGGGGGGGGGGGGGGGGGGGGGGGGGGG
Source organism: Thinopyrum obtusiflorum (assembly GCA_036873465.1). Classification (NCBI taxonomy): domain Eukaryota; kingdom Viridiplantae; phylum Streptophyta; class Magnoliopsida; order Poales; family Poaceae; genus Thinopyrum; species Thinopyrum obtusiflorum. The sequence goes on from JAAAWM010008383.1 coordinate 6,430, forward strand.
GGGGGGGGGGGGGGGGGGGGGGGGGGGGGGGGGGGGGGGGGGGGGGGGGGGGGGGGGGGGGGGGGGGGGGGGGGGGGGGGGGGGGGGGGGGGGGGGGGGGGGGGGGGGGGGGGGGGGGGGGGGGGGGGGGGGGGGGGGGGGGGGGGGGGGGGGGGGGGGGGGGGGGGGGGGGGGGGGGGGGGGGGGGGGGGGGGGGGGGGGGGGGGGGGGGGGGGGGGGGGGGGGGGGGGGGGGGGGGGGGGGGGGGGGGGGGGGGGGGGGGGGGGGGGGGGGGGGGGGGGGGGGGGGGGGGGGGGGGGGGGGGGGGGGGGGGGGGGGGGGGGGGGGGGGGGGGGGGGGGGGGGGGGGGGGGGGGGGGGGGGGGGGGGGGGGGGGGGGGGGGGGGGGGGGGGGGGGGGGGGGGGGGGGGGGGGGGGGGGGGGGGGGGGGGGGGGGGGGGGGGGGGGGGGGGGGGGGGGGGGGGGGGGGGGGGGGGGGGGGGGGGGGGGGGGGGGGGGGGGGGGGGGGGGGGGGGGGGGGGGGGGGGGGGGGGGGGGGGGGGGGGGGGGGGGGGGGGGGGGGGGGGGGGGGGGGGGGGGGGGGGGGGGGGGGGGGGGGGGGGGGGGGGGGGGGGGGGGGGGGGGGGGGGGGGGGGGGGGGGGGGGGGGGGGGGGGGGGGGGGGGGGGGGGGGGGGGGGGGGGGGGGGGGGGGGGGGGGGGGGGGGGGGGGGGGGGGGGGGGGGGGGGGGGGGGGGGGGGGGGGGGGGGGGGGGGGGGGGGGGGGGGGGGGGGGGGGGGGGGGGGGGGGGGGGGGGGGGGGGGGGGGGGGGGGGGGGGGGGGGGGGGGGGGGGGGGGGGGGGGGGGGGGGGGGGGGGGGGGGGGGGGGGGGGGGGGGGGGGGGGGGGGGGGGGGGGGGGGGGGGGGGGGGGGGGGGGGGGGGGGGGGGGGGGGGGGGGGGGGGGGGGGGGGGGGGGGGGGGGGGGGGGGGGGGGGGGGGGGGGGGGGGGGGGGGGGGGGGGGGGGGGGGGGGGGGGGGGGGGGGGGGGGGGGGGGGGGGGGGGGGGGGGGGGGAAATGGACAACGGGGAAAATGCTCGGATGCATGAGACAAACACGTATGCAAAATGTGATGCACATGATGACATGATATGAAATGCATGACATGGACAAAATGCAAAAACAAAGACAAGAACCAAACCACAAATCTCATAACTTAGTGCCGAAAATGGCAAGGGTTGGAATACAAATATGGTAAGTTACATCCGGGGTGTTACAACACTCCACCACTACGAAAGGATCTCGTCCCGAGATCTAGGACTGAAAGAACTATGGATATTTGAAATGGAGGTGGTCCTCGCATTCCCAGGTGGCTTCTCGGTCGGAATGATGTGACCATTTCACTTTCAGGAATTTGATAGACTTGTTGCGAGTCTTGCGCTCAGTTTCTTCAAGAATAGCAACGGAATGCTCATGATAAGACATGTCTTCTTGGAGATCAATCTCTTCGAAGTTGATGGTGCGGTCAGGAGTCTTGAAACACTTGCGAAGCTGTGACACATGAAACACGTCATGCACGTTTGCAAAGTTGGACGTAAGCTCAAGTTGATAGGCGAGATCACCTCTTTTGCCAATGATTTTGAAAGGACCCACGTATCTAGGGGCAAGCTTCCCTTTGATATCGAAGCGACGAGTGCCTTTCATTGGAGAGACGCAGAGGTAGACATGGTCTCCGATCTCGAAAGCCAAGTCACGATGCTTGCTATCATAGTAACTCTTCTGGCGTGATTGTGCAGCTTTGAGATTTTCACGGATGACTTTACACATTTCTTCAGCTTTTGTGATTAAGTCATTGTCAAGAAGTTGGTGTTCACTAGTCTCTGACTAATTAAGAGGAGTACGGCACTTTATGCCATAGAGAATCTCGAATGGGGCCTTGCCCGAACTCGCTTGGAAACTATTGTTGTACGAGAACTCGGCATATGGAAGACAATCTTCCCACTTCATACCGAAAGAAAAGACATAAGCCTTGAGCATATCTTCAAGAATTTGATTTACTCGCTCGACTTGTCCACTGGTTTGAGGATGGAAGGCTGTGCTAAAGTGAATGTTGGTGCCCATGGCCTTCTGGAAGGAATCCCAGAACTTAGAAGTAAAGATGCTTCCACGATCTGAAGATATAAATTGTGGAATGCCGTGCAAGGAGACAATCTTGGAGGTATATAGCTCTGCCAACTGAGCTGCTGTGATAGATTATTTGATAGGAAGAAAATGAGCCACTTTTGTAAGCTTGTCGATGACAACAAAGATAGCATCATTGACATGCTTGGACTTGGGAAATCCAGTCATGAAGTCCATCTCAATATGGTCAAACTTCCATTCTGGAATGGCAAGAGGTTGGAGGAGACCAGCTGGTCATTGGTGTTCTGCTTTCACTCTTCTGCAGACATCACATTCATTCACGAACTGAGCAATTTCTCGCTTCATTCGAGTCCACCAATACGACTGCTTGAGGTAATGGTACATCTTTGTACTTACAGGATGAATAGATAAGAGTAAATTGTGAGCCTCGTTCATAATTACTTTATGAAGGTCACCTTTAGGAACAATAATTCAATCCTCGAAGAATAGAGTATCTTTGTCATCAAGGCGACAGCACTTGTACTTGGGTTGGCTCTTGGCAATCCCATTCTTCACCTTCTTCACCATGGAATCAAGAAGTTGTGCCTCATGAATTTGATCTTCCAAAGTAGGAGAGACTTGGAGGTTGGCAAGAAATCCTTGAGGAACAACTTGGAGATTAAGTTTGCGGAAAGCTTCACAAAGATCCGGTTGGAAGGGCTTGAGAATCAAACTGTTGCAGTAAGCCTTTCTGCTCAAAGCGTCAGCAATGACATTGGCCTTGCCTGGAGTATATTCAATACTCGTATTATACTCTTGAATCATTTCGACCCAATGAGTCTGCCTGAGGTTGAGGTTGGGTTGAGTGAAGATGTACTTGAGACTCTTATGATCAGTGAAGATGTCCACTTTCCTTCCCAACAAGAGATGTCTCCATGTTAAAAGAGCATGGACAACTGCCGCCAACTCGAGGTCATGAGTGGGGTAGTTCTTTTCGTTGGGCTTCAACTGACGAGAGGTATAGGCCACAACTTTCTTCTCTTGCATTAACACAGCACCGAGACCTTGTAGGGAGGCATCACAGAAAACTTCGAATGGCTTGGATTCATCAGGAGGAGTCAGAATTGGAGCTGTGACTAACTTCTCTTTGAGGGTGTTGAAAGCGATGTCACATTCACGCGTCCAGACATACTTCACATGCTTCTGGAGGAGGTTGGAAAGAGGCTTTGCAATCTTAGAGAAATTCTCAACGAATCTTCGACAATAGCTTGCAAGCCCAACGAAACTGCGGAGCTGCTTGACATTCTAAGGCAGTTCCCAATTCACAATTGCAGACACCTTCTCAGGATTAACAGCAATGCCCTTGGCGGATATGATATGCCCAAGGTAGAGAACCTCATCGAGCCAAAACTCGCACTTTGAAAACTTCGCATAGAACTGATGTTCTCTGAGTTTGTCCAGCACCAATCTCAAATGCTTGGCATGATCCTCCTTGTTCTTGGAAAAGACCAAAATATCATCGAGATACACCAAGATGAAGTCATTTGTGTAAGGGGGGGGGGGGGGGGGGGGGGGGGGGGGGGGGGGGGGGGGGGGGGGGGGGGGGGGGGGGGGGGGGGGGGGGGGGGGGGGGGGGGGGGGGGGGGGGGGGGGGGGGGGGGGGGGGGGGGGGGGGGGGGGGGGGGGGGGGGGGGGGGGGGGGGGGGGGGGGGGGGGGGGGGGGGGGGGGGGGGGGGGGGGGGGGGGGGGGGGGGGGGGGGGGGGGGGGGGGGGGGGGGGGGGGGGGGGGGGGGGGGGGGGGGGGGGGGGGGGGGGGGGGGGGGGGGGGGGGGGGGGGGGGGGGGGGGGGGGGGGGGGGGGGGGGGGGGGGGGGGGGGGGGGGGGGGGGGGGGGGGGGGGGGGGGGGGGGGGGGGGGGGGGGGGGGGGGGGGGGGGGGGGGGGGGGGGGGGGGGGGGGGGGGGGGGGGGGGGGGGGGGGGGGGGGGGGGGGGGGGGGGGGGGGGGGGGGGGGGGGGGGGGGGGGGGGGGGGGGGGGGGGGGGGGGGGGGGGGGGGGGGGGGGGGGGGGGGGGGGGGGGGGGGGGGGGGGGGGGGGGGGGGGGGGGGGGGGGGGGGGGGGGGGGGGGGGGGGGGGGGGGGGGGGGGGGGGGGGGGGGGGGGGGGGGGGGGGGGGGGGGGGGGGGGGGGGGGGGGGGGGGGGGGGGGGGGGGGGGGGGGGGGGGGGGGGGGGGGGGGGGGGGGGGGGGGGGGGGGGGGGGGGGGGGGGGGGGGGGGGGGGGGGGGGGGGGGGGGGGGGGGGGGGGGGGGGGGGGGGGGGGGGGGGGGGGGGGGGGGGGGGGGGGGGGGGGGGGGGGGGGGGGGGGGGGGGGGGGGGGGGGGGGGGGGGGGGGGGGGGGGGGGGGGGGGGGGGGGGGGGGGGGGGGGGGGGGGGGGGGGGGGGGGGGGGGGGGGGGGGGGGGGGGGGGGGGGGGGGGGGGGGGGGGGGGGGGGGGGGGGGGGGGGGGGGGGGGGGGGGGGGGGGGGGGGGGGGGGGGGGGGGGGGGGGGGGGGGGGGGGGGGGGGGGGGGGGGGGGGGGGGGGGGGGGGGGGGGGGGGGGGGGGGGGGGGGGGGGGGGGGGGGGGGGGGGGGGGGGGGGGGGGGGGGGGGGGGGGGGGGGGGGGGGGGGGGGGGGGGGGGGGGGGGGGGGGGGGGGGGGGGGGGGGGGGGGGGGGGGGGGGGGGGGGGGGGGGGGGGGGGGGGGGGGGGGGGGGGGGGGGGGGGGGGGGGGGGGGGGGGGGGGGGGGGGGGGGGGGGGGGGGGGGGGGGGGGGGGGGGGGGGGGGGGGGGGGGGGGGGGGGGGGGGGGGGGGGGGGGGGGGGGGGGGGGGGGGGGGGGGGGGGGGGGGGGGGGGGGGGGGGGGGGGGGGGGGGGGGGGGGGGGGGGGGGGGGGGGGGGGGGGGGGGGGGGGGGGGGGGGGGGGGGGGGGGGGGGGGGGGGGGGGGGGGGGGGGGGGGGGGGGGGGGGGGGGGGGGGGGGGGGGGGGGGGGGGGGGGGGGGGGGGGGGGGGGGGGGGGGGGGGGGGGGGGGGGGGGGGGGGGGGGGGGGGGGGGGGGGGGGGGGGGGGGGGGGGGGGGGGGGGGGGGGGGGGGGGGGGGGGGGGGGGGGGGGGGGGGGGGGGGGGGGGGGGGGGGGGGGGGGGGGGGGGGGGGGGGGGGGGGGGGGGGGGGGGGGGGGGGGGGGGGGGGGGGGGGGGGGGGGGGGGGGGGGGGGGGGGGGGGGGGGGGGGGGGGGGGGGGGGGGGGGGGGGGGGGGGGGGGGGGGGGGGGGGGGGGGGGGGGGGGGGGGGGGGGGGGGGGGGGGGGGGGGGGGGGGGGGGGGGGGGGGGGGGGGGGGGGGGGGGGGGGGGGGGGGGGGGGGGGGGGGGGGGGGGGGGGGGGGGGGGGGGGGGGGGGGGGGGGGGGGGGGGGGGGGGGGGGGGGGGGGGGGGGGGGGGGGGGGGGGGGGGGGGGGGGGGGGGGGGGGGGGGGGGGGGGGGGGGGGGGGGGGGGGGGGGGGGGGGGGGGGGGGGGGGGGGGGGGGGGGGGGGGGGGGGGGGGGGGGGGGGGGGGGGGGGGGGGGGGGGGGGGGGGGGGGGGGGGGGGGGGGGGGGGGGGGGGGGGGGGGGGGGGGGGGGGGGGGGGGGGGGGGGGGGGGGGGGGGGGGGGGGGGGGGGGGGGGGGGGGGGGGGGGGGGGGGGGGGGGGGGGGGGGGGGGGGGGGGGGGGGGGGGGGGGGGGGGGGGGGGGGGGGGGGGGGGGGGGGGGGGGGGGGGGGGGGGGGGGGGGGGGGGGGGGGGGGGGGGGGGGGGGGGGGGGGGGGGGGGGGGGGGGGGGGGGGGGGGGGGGGGGGGGGGGGGGGGGGGGGGGGGGGGGGGGGGGGGGGGGGGGGGGGGGGGGGGGGGGGGGGGGGGGGGGGGGGGGGGGGGGGGGGGGGGGGGGGGGGGGGGGGGGGGGGGGGGGGGGGGGGGGGGGGGGGGGGGGGGGGGGGGGGGGGGGGGGGGGGGGGGGGGGGGGGGGGGGGGGGGGGGGGGGGGGGGGGGGGGGGGGGGGGGGGGGGGGGGGGGGGGGGGGGGGGGGGGGGGGGGGGGGGGGGGGGGGGGGGGGGGGGGGGGGGGGGGGGGGGGGGGGGGGGGGGGGGGGGGGGGGGGGGGGGGGGGGGGGGGGGGGGGGGGGGGGGGGGGGGGGGGGGGGGGGGGGGGGGGGGGGGGGGGGGGGGGGGGGGGGGGGGGGGGGGGGGGGGGGGGGGGGGGGGGGGGGGGGGGGGGGGGGGGGGGGGGGGGGGGGGGGGGGGGGGGGGGGGGGGGGGGGGGGGGGGGGGGGGGGGGGGGGGGGGGGGGGGGGGGGGGGGGGGGGGGGGGGGGGGGGGGGGGGGGGGGGGGGGGGGGGGGGGGGGGGGGGGGGGGGGGGGGGGGGGGGGGGGGGGGGGGGGGGGGGGGGGGGGGGGGGGGGGGGGGGGGGGGGGGGGGGGGGGGGGGGGGGGGGGGGGGGGGGGGGGGGGGGGGGGGGGGGGGGGGGGGGGGGGGGGGGGGGGGGGGGGGGGGGGGGGGGGGGGGGGGGGGGGGGGGGGGGGGGGGGGGGGGGGGGGGGGGGGGGGGGGGGAGCACTGGGAGATGATCAGCACCAGGAAGGATAGATCAGTTGCAGCTTTTATCCAGGAGTTAAACCAACACATTCGACGTCAGGAGAACCAGATGTGCGCCGACATGATAGATCTGAAGAAGGCGAGGACAAGAATCACGGAACTAGAGGAAGAACTCAAGGCTACACGTGAAGATTATGAAGAGGAAATCGAAGTACTAGTGGACAAGAATGCCGACCTAACAATGAATCAGAATATTTATGGGAGGCCCTACACCAGTAGAGGAAGACGAAGAACCCAAGGAGATTCGCCCGGAAGACTACATCATCATCAATGACACCGACTCAGATCCAGATGATAGCGATGATGACTATGTGGATGAAGCTGGAGCAGATATCATGGAATCTGCAACCGAAGAATATTTCTAGTAGACCACCCCATCAGTAGTAGTAGTCCACCATGTAAATATAGTAGTCCGAGCACTTTTGCGATAGTTAGATCGATTGTATGCCCTTGTTTGATTGATTGAATGAAGTGAATTGTTTGCTTTTGCCTCATGTGCATATGGGTAGTGTTTTCTCTCTAGACCCCTCTCTATTCTTTCATCTCATCTTTTCTACACCCTCC
>JAAAWM010008384.1:0-13752 GCA_036873465.1 Thinopyrum obtusiflorum
GTATCCAGTAGCATCTCCAGCAGGGGCGTACAGAATGTACCAAAACTCAGAGTGATCCAAGGTAGCACTGTGCTCTCCTCGGAGACGTGCGACAGCAGAGTAGGCGGCATCATGGACTGCCATCTCAAACATCACACCGATACCGTGAAAACGGTACAGCTCAGTGTCTGAGTCATCCTGCCGATCGTAGATACGAACATCAACATAATACAGCTCCTGGTTGAACTCGCGGTAACCCTCGTAGACCATGTACTCAGGGTACCATCGGTAGCCAAGTCTGGTCGAGAGGGCGATCAGGACAGCTGGAAAACCAGGGACGCCACGAGCGCAGGTGCGGAGCACAACCTGCGTCGTAGGACGTGGTGGAAACAGACGATCCATCTGAAATTAAGAAATTCAGAATTGTTATTCGACGATGAGAAATATATAACAGGTCTCGGAAGGAAAGGTTAAACAAAACAATGGAAAGGAAAATGATTATCAGACTAATCAGATCAATGACAAGGAAATCGCACAGATATCTAGCTCTCCGGGAGGATGGGAATTACGAGATCCTAAGTGTCGGTGTTAGCAATTTAATAAAACCCAAATAGAAGAGAGAATAGAATCCAAGAGTAAAGATCGAGGAGTAAAAGATGCTAATACCACCCAGTTGGCGACGTGGGCCCGTAAGCCACACAGCCAAGTTAGTAAAATCAGTTTTAGACCACTAGACTCAAATTCGGCCAAGGAATTGAGAAGGGGGACTCCTAAAGGCAGTCGGCTCTGATACCAACCTGTGACGACCCCGGCTTAATCGTGCAGTAACCATACATGCAAATGCACACGATCAAGCCTAAGGACTCACTTGAGGATATCACAACACAACTCTAAAATATAAATAAAGTCATACACGCTTTATATTACAAGCCAGGGCCTCGAGGACTCGAATACATAGCTCGATGCATACAATCGTCAGCGGAAGCATTAGATATCTGGATACAGATATAATACAGAAAGGAGATAGGCCTTCACAGAGGCGGGGCAAAATAAAAGCTACGATCGAAAGGCGTAGGCCTCCTGCCTTGGACCCTCCAATCCTACTCTTGGTCGTTAGTCGGCTCCTCGTAGTAGTAGTACTCGCCGGACGGGTAGTAGTAGGAGTGGTCGTCGACGGGGGCAACTGGCTCCGGGGCTCCGTCGTCTGGTGGCATCAAAAGGAAAAAGGGGGGGGGGGGGGGGGGGGGGGGGGGGGGGGGGGGGGGGGGGGGGGGGGGGGGGGGGGGGGGGGGGGGGGGGGGGGGGGGGGGGGGGGGGGGGGGGGGGGGGGGGGGGGGGGGGGGGGGGGGGGGGGGGGGGGGGGGGGGGGGGGGGGGGGGGGGGGGGGGGGGGGGGGGGGGGGGGGGGGGGGGGGGGGGGGGGGGGGGGGGGGGGGGGGGGGGGGGGGGGGGGGGGGGGGGGGGGGGGGGGGGGGGGGGGGGGGGGGGGGGGGGGGGGGGGGGGGGGGGGGGGGGGGGGGGGGGGGGGGGGGGGGGGGGGGGGGGGGGGGGGGGGGGGGGGGGGGGGGGGGGGGGGGGGGGGGGGGGGGGGGGGGGGGGGGGGGGGGGGGGGGGGGGGGGGGGGGGGGGGGGGGGGGGGGGGGGGGGGGGGGGGGGGGGGGGGGGGGGGGGGGGGGGGGGGGGGGGGGGGGGGGGGGGGGGGGGGGGGGGGGGGGGGGGGGGGGGGGGGGGGGGGGGGGGGGGGGGGGGGGGGGGGGGGGGGGGGGGGGGGGGGGGGGGGGGGGGGGGGGGGGGGGGGGGGGGGGGGGGGGGGGGGGGGGGGGGGGGGGGGGGGGGGGGGGGGGGGGGGGGGGGGGGGGGGGGGGGGGGGGGGGGGGGGGGGGGGGGGGGGGGGGGGGGGGGGGGGGGGGGGGGGGGGGGGGGGGGGGGGGGGGGGGGGGGGGGGGGGGGGGGGGGGGGGGGGGGGGGGGGGGGGGGGGGGGGGGGGGGGGGGGGGGGGGGGGGGGGGGGGGGGGGGGGGGGGGGGGGGGGGGGGGGGGGGGGGGGGGGGGGGGGGGGGGGGGGGGGGGGGGGGGGGGGGGGGGGGGGGGGGGGGGGGGGGGGGGGGGGGGGGGGGGGGGGGGGGGGGGGGGGGGGGGGGGGGGGGGGGGGGGGGGGGGGGGGGGGGGGGGGGGGGGGGGGGGGGGGGGGGGGGGGGGGGGGGGGGGGGGGGGGGGGGGGGGGGGGGGGGGGGGGGGGGGGGGGGGGGGGGGGGGGGGGGGGGGGGGGGGGGGGGGGGGGGGGGGGGGGGGGGGGGGGGGGGGGGGGGGGGGGGGGGGGGGGGGGGGGGGGGGGGGGGGGGGGGGGGGGGGGGGGGGGGGGGGGGGGGGGGGGGGGGGGGGGGGGGGGGGGGGGGGGGGGGGGGGGGGGGGGGGGGGGGGGGGGGGGGGGGGGGGGGGGGGGGGGGGGGGGGGGGGGGGGGGGGGGGGGGGGGGGGGGGGGGGGGGGGGGGGGGGGGGGGGGGGGGGGGGGGGGGGGGGGGGGGGGGGGGGGGGGGGGGGGGGGGGGGGGGGGGGGGGGGGGGGGGGGGGGGGGGGGGGGGGGGGGGGGGGGGGGGGGGGGGGGGGGGGGGGGGGGGGGGGGGGGGGGGGGGGGGGGGGGGGGGGGGGGGGGGGGGGGGGGGGGGGGGGGGGGGGGGGGGGGGGGGGGGGGGGGGGGGGGGGGGGGGGGGGGGGGGGGGGGGGGGGGGGGGGGGGGGGGGGGGGGGGGGGGGGGGGGGGGGGGGGGGGGGGGGGGGGGGGGGGGGGGGGGGGGGGGGGGGGGGGGGGGGGGGGGGGGGGGGGGGGGGGGGGGGGGGGGGGGGGGGGGGGGGGGGGGGGGGGGGGGGGGGGGGGGGGGGGGGGGGGGGGGGGGGGGGGGGGGGGGGGGGGGGGGGGGGGGGGGGGGGGGGGGGGGGGGGGGGGGGGGGGGGGGGGGGGGGGGGGGGGGGGGGGGGGGGGGGGGGGGGGGGGGGGGGGGGGGGGGGGGGGGGGGGGGGGGGGGGGGGGGGGGGGGGGGGGGGGGGGGGGGGGGGGGGGGGGGGGGGGGGGGGGGGGGGGGGGGGGGGGGGGGGGGGGGGGGGGGGGGGGGGGGGGGGGGGGGGGGGGGGGGGGGGGGGGGGGGGGGGGGGGGGGGGGGGGGGGGGGGGGGGGGGGGGGGGGGGGGGGGGGGGGGGGGGGGGGGGGGGGGGGGGGGGGGGGGGGGGGGGGGGGGGGGGGGGGGGGGGGGGGGGGGGGGGGGGGGGGGGGGGGGGGGGGGGGGGGGGGGGGGGGGGGGGGGGGGGGGGGGGGGGGGGGGGGGGGGGGGGGGGGGGGGGGGGGGGGGGGGGGGGGGGGGGGGGGGGGGGGGGGGGGGGGGGGGGGGGGGGGGGGGGGGGGGGGGGGGGGGGGGGGGGGGGGGGGGGGGGGGGGGGGGGGGGGGGGGGGGGGGGGGGGGGGGGGGGGGGGGGGGGGGGGGGGGGGGGGGGGGGGGGGGGGGGGGGGGGGGGGGGGGGGGGGGGGGGGGGGGGGGGGGGGGGGGGGGGGGGGGGGGGGGGGGGGGGGGGGGGGGGGGGGGGGGGGGGGGGGGGGGGGGGGGGGGGGGGGGGGGGGGGGGGGGGGGGGGGGGGGGGGGGGGGGGGGGGGGGGGGGGGGGGGGGGGGGGGGGGGGGGGGGGGGGGGGGGGGGGGGGGGGGGGGGGGGGGGGGGGGGGGGGGGGGGGGGGGGGGGGGGGGGGGGGGGGGGGGGGGGGGGGGGGGGGGGGGGGGGGGGGGGGGGGGGGGGGGGGGGGGGGGGGGGGGGGGGGGGGGGGGGGGGGGGGGGGGGGGGGGGGGGGGGGGGGGGGGGGGGGGGGGGGGGGGGGGGGGGGGGGGGGGGGGGTGCGTGGGCGGATGAAAGCAGACCTAGCAACCCCTTATACAAGCGCGGTTGCTTTCCTAATCCAATCCAGCGCGTGCCGCTCAGTCCCTGACGTCCATTAAGCTCCGGCTGAAGTATACGACGCAGAACACCCATACTATGCCCACGTGATGGTTAGTGCTATCGGGCCAGAGGCCCCTCGGATCAAATATCCAAACCGTTTAGTGGTTTAGGATCGCGCGGTAACAAGCAGAGACTCACGAAAGATGTGGCCCCGTTGCCCCGTCTCGAGGACTTGCGGCAAGGGCTAGGAATCCCCGGCCACGCCTCGTGTTCAACTCTCAGGTACCCCCCAGGTACACCCGATTCCACATCACTCCGCAATATGCTCGCGCGGGTACCCCTCATGGCCGACCCGTCTTTAGTAACATGTTTCAGTGCAATGTTATATTATCCATGGTAACTGTGTGTCTAACATCAAGGGAACCCTGAGGTATCACCCTCGATGGAATTCCACTTGATGATAAAGTCAAGGTGAACGGAAGAGGTATCACCCTCGAGGTCCACACTTGAAGTGTTGCACGACGACGTCGTTATCGGGGGTGGTGTAGGAGGATTCACCCTCGCTTACCATGACCGAATAACTAACCTACAAGGTTATCATCAGGAATGCTGACGAGGTATCACCCTCGGCACTCGATAGTAACCCAGTAGTGTCGGCAACTAAGGGGGAAGTGATGTGCGGCGACGGGTCCTGGTCTTCGATCCCGTGAACGGGTCTTCTGATTCTCCAGCGGGGCAGTCGGGATAAGTGGGGTCTCATATGGTCTCTACCCAACCTATGCCAAGCAGTTTAGGATAGACAACAGGTAACAAGAACAGGTTACAATAAACAAGCTATGCATCAGAATAGGTAAAGCAGTAGCAGCAGCAATTCTAATGCAAGCATGAGAGAGAATAGAATGGGCGATATCGCAATGCTCAAAATGGGGGTGCTTGCCTGTTTGCTCTGGGGCAAGGGCAAGGTCGTCGGTGGTGTCGTCGGGGACGTAGTCGTACTCCGGAGCGGCGTCTGCCTCTGGAGCTACGTCGGCGTCGGGGTCTACCGAGAGAGAAGAGGGGGAAGAAATAGGTAAACACAATGCAAACAAGTGCAACACGGTGCATACTACGCTATGATGCAGTGCAGGGTTGTCTAAAGATGCTTCTAAGTCATTATGGTTATTTTAGGACTATCGCGGGATTTATTTATCCGGTGTGTGTGCACTATTCATCTGTCGGATTCGGGCCCGGAGTTACGAGTTCTCCTCCCCCCCCCCCCCCCCCCCCCCCCCCCCCCCCCCCCCCCCCCCCCCCCCCCCCCCCCCCCCCCCCCCCCCCCCCCCCCCCCCCCCCCCCCCCCCCCCCCCCCCCCCCCCCCCCCCCCCCCCCCCCCCCCCCCCCCCCCCCCCCCCCCCCCCCCCCCCCCCCCCCCCCCCCCCCCCCCCCCCCCCCCCCCCCCCCCCCCCCCCCCCCCCCCCCCCCCCCCCCCCCCCCCCCCCCCCCCCCCCCCCCCCCCCCCCCCCCCCCCCCCCCCCCCCCCCCCCCCCCCCCCCCCCCCCCCCCCCCCCCCCCCCCCCCCCCCCCCCCCCCCCCCCCCCCCCCCCCCCCCCCCCCCCCCCCCCCCCCCCCCCCCCCCCCCCCCCCCCCCCCCCCCCCCCCCCCCCCCCCCCCCCCCCCCCCCCCCCCCCCCCCCCCCCCCCCCCCCCCCCCCCATGTTTTAGAGTTGTGTTGTGATATCTTCAAGTGAGTCCTTAGGCTTGATCGTATACATTTGCGTGTATGGTTAGTGCACGATTAAGCCGGGGTCGTCACATCCTAGACCATCTATGTTACATGCAGGACTCAAACAAATATGCAGATACATAATCAAGATTAAAAAGGCTAACAGCCCGGGTGCCACCCCACCTTCTTCTGGGCGCCGCACCGCTTGTCGCGGCACCGAAAGTAGCTCCTGCATGCACAAATCACAATGCGCCGCACCCTTCGTCGGTTTGTTCAAATCTAATAACTAGTACCCCCTCCATAAACTAATGTAAGAGCGTTTACAGTTTGCAGAGGGGGAAAGATTTTTCTCAAGATGTTGGCCGTGCGTACCTGATTTTCTAGATGTTCTTGATGAACTTCTGGCCGTACTTCTTCCACTGGTACCCATCCTCCGGCATCACCAGCGGCTGGCCGCCGGCTGCCTCCCCCGGACAAGTTGGTTGCTGATCCTCCTCATCGCCATGATGGCCTGGATCACCTCCGTCCCCTCTATACACAAATACAAATCCAACTCATCATCGTCCACGTTAAGGAGAATGAGCTAGCAATTAACAATGCGTTAGACAATGCTTTAGGACCCATGCTATCTAAAAACTCGAGATAACAGAGTACACAAGGATTTGGAGCAGCACAAGGGAGGATGAATGAATGATTCCTACGAAAGGGATGTTTTTGTTTTGCTTGGCGGCCGGCTTGGTGAAGGAGTAATATATATCCTCGATCATGGATATGTTCGGATCGACTCGCTGATACATGCACATGTACACCGCGACCATGACAGCAAATTAAGGAGAGCAGTTTTTCATAGGACGAGCTACATGGTACCCTCTATCATAGCCGTCCAATCTTGGCTCTGCTGCATGCGGATGTGTGCACAGATTAGAAAATTAGCAGCGATGGCGGGCGCCAACGCTTAATACTCTGGCAAGGGTGGAGGCCTGTGATAGCGACTGCCAAGCTACAGTTTCTGTCACTATGGAGCACTGCGACGGCTACAGTTCTACACAAATAAAAAGCACTCACTCTCCGATGGATGACCTGCTCTCTTGCTAGCTAGTAGAAGGAATCTTTCCTCACAAAAAGCTCTCTTTTATGACATGCAAATGTAATTTACATCCATATGTGCAAGCTCTCTGTCACATGTTCTCTCTCACTTTCGTAAATAAAACTTCCTTTAAAAAAAACCTACCTCACACAACTGCTCTATCTCCCACTTCTGTGATAAAAAATAGTCCTCTCTCTGTGACATGCTACCTCTCTCTTCAAATTTCGCAAAAACGTTTTTCTCTCTTTGAGTCTCCCACGTAGGGACTTTCTCTCTCTCACAAAAAAAATGTCTCAATGAATTTTTTTCTCTCTCTCGCCCCCCCCCCCCCCCCCCCCCCCCCCCCCCCCCCCCCCCCCCCCCCCCCCCCCCCCCCCCCCCCCCCCCCCCCCCCCCCCCCCCCCCCCCCCCCCCCCCCCCCCCCCCCCCGCTGTAGCCATGCAGTAAACAAAGAACGACTTGACTAGCAGACAGGTCTATACCTACTTGTGATTACTGTTTAGCTGGACAGGACAGGGCACTGCAGCGAATAGCTGCCCGGCTCGTGATGCCCCCTTTCTACACAAATCGAGAAGCAAACCAACGGTCCAGATAAGAGGTACCGTGGAACTCGACCTAGGAAGAAACTTTGCGGCAAATTAATCAGCAACAAGCATACTAACCCGAAAGCCGAATTGGTTTAGCCAGAAAAAAAAGATACTGCAAGCTTGAGGGAGAGGGAGGAAGAGAGAGAGATGTGAGGAGGGTCATATTCATACGTTGTGGGCGGCTGTGAGGTTGAGGCCATGGCGGAAATCGGTGAGGCTACAGCTAGCTACATGAACGAAATTGGTGAGGCATTGAGCTTGTGAGCTCCCCCTAACTGCAGAAGTGTGTATATAATATATGGGAAAGACAGAGGGCCTTGGTTGAGGGAGGGATCGGAGGACTAGTGGAAGCTCTTGGGGCGATATATGTATCGAGGTTGTTTCGGTCAAATGGAAGCTTAAAGGATGTGACGTGTATTAACGTCGTGTTGTCCTCCAGACGAAGAACGGAGCAAAGCTCTCAGTTTCACCTCTGTCCTACCCATGGGACTGTCTATGTCACATCTAGACCCCCCCCCCCCCCCCCCCCCCCCCCCCCCCCCCCCCCCCCCCCCCCCCCCCCCCCCCCCCCCCCCCCCCCCCCCCCCCCCCCCCCCCCCCCCCCCCCCCCCCCCCCCCCCCCCCCCCCCCCCCCCCCCCCCCCCCCCCCCCCCCCCCCCCCCCCCCCCCCCCCCCCCCCCCCCCCCCCCCCCCCCCCCCCCCCCCCCCCCCCCCCCCCCCCCCCCCCCCCCCCCCCCCCCCCCCCCCCCCCCCCCCCCCCCCCCCCCCCCCCCCCCCCCCCCCCCCCCCCCCCCCCCCCCCCCCCCCCCCCCCCCCCCCCCCCCCCCCCCCCCCCCCCCCCCCCCCCCCCCCCCCCCCCCCCCCCCCCCCCCCCCCCCCCCCCCCCCCCCCCCCCCCCCCCCCCCCCCCCCCCCCCCCCCCCCCCCCCCCCCCCCCCCCCCCCCCCCCCCCCCCCCCCCCCCCCCCCCCCCCCCCCCCCCCCCCCCCCCCCCCCCCCCCCCCCCCCCCCCCCCCCCCCCCCCCCCCCCCCCCCCCCCCCCCCCCCCCCCCCCCCCCCCCCCCCCCCCCCCCCCCCCCCCCCCCCCCCCCCCCCCCCCCCCCCCCCCCCCCCCCCCCCCCCCCCCCCCCCCCCCCCCCCCCCCCCCCCCCCCCCCCCCCCCCCCCCCCCCCCCCCCCCCCCCCCCCCCCCCCCCCCCCCCCCCCCCCCCCCCCCCCCCCCCCCCCCCCCCCCCCCCCCCCCCCCCCCCCCCCCCCCCCCCCCCCCCCCCCCCCCCCCCCCCCCCCCCCCCCCCCCCCCCCCCCCCCCCCCCCCCCCCCCCCCCCCCCCCCCCCCCCCCCCCCCCCCCCCCCCCCCCCCCCCCCCCCCCCCCCCCCCCCCCCCCCCCCCCCCCCCCCCCCCCCCCCCCCCCCCCCCCCCCCCCCCCCCCCCCCCCCCCCCCCCCCCCCCCCCCCCCCCCCCCCCCCCCCCCCCCCCCCCCCCCCCCCCCCCCCCCCCCCCCCCCCCCCCCCCCCCCCCCCCCCCCCCCCCCCCCCCCCCCCCCCCCCCCCCCCCCCCCCCCCCCCCCCCCCCCCCCCCCCCCCCCCCCCCCCCCCCCCCCCCCCCCCCCCCCCCCCCCCCCCCCCCCCCCCCCCCCCCCCCCCCCCCCCCCCCCCCCCCCCCCCCCCCCCCCCCCCCCCCCCCCCCCCCCCCCCCCCCCCCCCCCCCCCCCCCCCCCCCCCCCCCCCCCCCCCCCCCCCCCCCCCCCCCCCCCCCCCCCCCCCCCCCCCCCCCCCCCCCCCCCCCCCCCCCCCCCCCCCCCCCCCCCCCCCCCCCCCCCCCCCCCCCCCCCCCCCCCCCCCCCCCCCCCCCCCCCCCCCCCCCCCCCCCCCCCCCCCCCCCCCCCCCCCCCCCCCCCCCCCCCCCCCCCCCCCCCCCCCCCCCCCCCCCCCCCCCCCCCCCCCCCCCCCCCCCCCCCCCCCCCCCCCCCCCCCCCCCCCCCCCCCCCCCCCCCCCCCCCCCCCCCCCCCCCCCCCCCCCCCCCCCCCCCCCCCCCCCCCCCCCCCCCCCCCCCCCCCCCCCCCCCCCCCCCCCCCCCCCCCCCCCCCCCCCCCCCCCCCCCCCCCCCCCCCCCCCCCCCCCCCCCCCCCCCCCCCCCCCCCCCCCCCCCCCCCCCCCCCCCCCCCCCCCCCCCCCCCCCCCCCCCCCCCCCCCCCCCCCCCCCCCCCCCCCCCCCCCCCCCCCCCCCCCCCCCCCCCCCCCCCCCCCCCCCCCCCCCCCCCCCCCCCCCCCCCCCCCCCCCCCCCCCCCCCCCCCCCCCCCCCCCCCCCCCCCCCCCCCCCCCCCCCCCCCCCCCCCCCCCCCCCCCCCCCCCCCCCCCCCCCCCCCCCCCCCCCCCCCCCCCCCCCCCCCCCCCCCCCCCCCCCCCCCCCCCCCCCCCCCCCCCCCCCCCCCCCCCCCCCCCCCCCCCCCCCCCCCCCCCCCCCCCCCCCCCCCCCCCCCCCCCCCCCCCCCCCCCCCCCCCCCCCCCCCCCCCCCCCCCCCCCCCCCCCCCCCCCCCCCCCCCCCCCCCCCCCCCCCCCCCCCCCCCCCCCCCCCCCCCCCCCCCCCCCCCCCCCCCCCCCCCCCCCCCCCCCCCCCCCCCCCCCCCCCCCCCCCCCCCCCCCCCCCCCCCCCCCCCCCCCCCCCCCCCCCCCCCCCCCCCCCCCCCCCCCCCCCCCCCCCCCCCCCCCCCCCCCCCCCCCCCCCCCCCCCCCCCCCCCCCCCCCCCCCCCCCCCCCCCCCCCCCCCCCCCCCCCCCCCCCCCCCCCCCCCCCCCCCCCCCCCCCCCCCCCCCCCCCCCCCCCCCCCCCCCCCCCCCCCCCCCCCCCCCCCCCCCCCCCCCCCCCCCCCCCCCCCCCCCCCCCCCCCCCCCCCCCCCCCCCCCCCCCCCCCCCCCCCCCCCCCCCCCCCCCCCCCCCCCCCCCCCCCCCCCCCCCCCCCCCCCCCCCCCCCCCCCCCCCCCCCCCCCCCCCCCCCCCCCCCCCCCCCCCCCCCCCCCCCCCCCCCCCCCCCCCCCCCCCCCCCCCCCCCCCCCCCCCCCCCCCCCCCCCCCCCCCCCCCCCCCCCCCCCCCCCCCCCCCCCCCCCCCCCCCCCCCCCCCCCCCCCCCCCCCCCCCCCCCCCCCCCCCCCCCCCCCCCCCCCCCCCCCCCCCCCCCCCCCCCCCCCCCCCCCCCCCCCCCCCCCCCCCCCCCCCCCCCCCCCCCCCCCCCCCCCCCCCCCCCCCCCCCCCCCCCCCCCCCCCCCCCCCCCCCCCCCCCCCCCCCCCCCCCCCCCCCCCCCCCCCCCCCCCCCCCCCCCCCCCCCCCCCCCCCCCCCCCCCCCCCCCCCCCCCCCCCCCCCCCCCCCCCCCCCCCCCCCCCCCCCCCCCCCCCCCCCCCCCCCCCCCCCCCCCCCCCCCCCCCCCCCCCCCCCCCCCCCCCCCCCCCCCCCCCCCCCCCCCCCCCCCCCCCCCCCCCCCCCCCCCCCCCCCCCCCCCCCCCCCCCCCCCCCCCCCCCCCCCCCCCCCCCCCCCCCCCCCCCCCCCCCCCCCCCCCCCCCCCCCCCCCCCCCCCCCCCCCCCCCCCCCCCCCCCCCCCCCCCCCCCCCCCCCCCCCCCCCCCCCCCCCCCCCCCCCCCCCCCCCCCCCCCCCCCCCCCCCCCCCCCCCCCCCCCCCCCCCCCCCCCCCCCCCCCCCCCCCCCCCCCCCCCCCCCCCCCCCCCCCCCCCCCCCCCCCCCCCCCCCCCCCCCCCCCCCCCCCCCCCCCCCCCCCCCCCCCCCCCCCCCCCCCCCCCCCCCCCCCCCCCCCCCCCCCCCCCCCCCCCCCCCCCCCCCCCCCCCCCCCCCCCCCCCCCCCCCCCCCCCCCCCCCCCCCCCCCCCCCCCCCCCCCCCCCCCCCCCCCCCCCCCCCCCCCCCCCCCCCCCCCCCCCCCCCCCCCCCCCCCCCCCCCCCCCCCCCCCCCCCCCCCCCCCCCCCCCCCCCCCCCCCCCCCCCCCCCCCCCCCCCCCCCCCCCCCCCCCCCCCCCCCCCCCCCCCCCCCCCCCCCCCCCCCCCCCCCCCCCCCCCCCCCCCCCCCCCCCCCCCCCCCCCCCCCCCCCCCCCCCCCCCCCCCCCCCCCCCCCCCCCCCCCCCCCCCCCCCGGCTTGAATACATAAGCTCGATGGCATACAAGCGTCAGCGGAAGCATCAGATATCTGGGTACAGATATAAAAGAGAAATAGAGATAAGCCTTTAAGAAGGCGGGGCAAAATAAAACACTACGATCGAAAGGCGTAGGCCTCCTGCCTAGGACCCTCCAATCCTACTCCTGGTCGTCGGTCGGCTCCTCGTAGTAGTAGTACTCGCCGGGCGAGTAGTAGTAGAGGCCGTCGACGGGGGCAACTGGCTCAGGGGCTCCGTCGTCTGGAAGCAGCAAATGGAATATGGGGGAAAAAGAAAATAAAGCAAACATGAGTACTCATCCGAAGTACTCAGCAAGCAAGGATCTACACTACATATGCAACATTTTCAAAGGGGAGGCTATATATGTGGACTGGGCTGCAGAAATGCCAGAATAGAGGGGGAAAGCCTAGTCCTATAGAAGACTAGCATCTTCAGCAACTTCAAACATCTTCAACGATCTTGCAGCATAAGAAGAGAGCGGAATAACATAATGTAAAGTATAGTAGTGTCAAGTAACAGTCTCGCCCAGAGATCCTTCCTCGACTCCCTGCGAGAAAGCGATCCTGGAGCCACATATCCAGGTACCATCTCAAGTTCTAGTTGTACCGATCGAGATACAACTCCGAGTGTCCTTTACCGTAGGACCAGCTATCGATAGATGTATTCTTCCCTGCAGGGGTGCACCAACTTACCCACCACGCTCGCTTAACTCTGGTCGGACACACTTTCCTGGGTCATGCCTGGCCTCGGCCAACCGATACACCGCAGCCCTACCTACAGCTCAGCAGAGAGGTCCCCGTCGGTCTACGTCCTAAGCGCTCAGGGGTCTTGGGCCATCGCCCTGTGCACTCCGGGTCATTGCGAGCAGGGCGAATATCGGTACCACCTCTGTACATGGATGGCGCCGGCCCAGCCGTGCCGCAATGATGAACTGGATGTCTGACAGAGCTTTCGGCTGATGCTACGATGCAGAGTGCCCATAACTCTTCCCATGTGATGGTTAGTGCTATCAGGCCAGAGGCCTGCTCGGATCAAATATCCAAATCGTTAGAGGACTAGGGGCTTGCGGTAACGAGCAGAGACTCACGATCGATGTGACCCCGTCGCCCCGTCTCGAGGACTTGCTGCAAGGGCTAAGAATGCCCGGCCATGCCTCGTAGAATATCTCACGGGTAACTATCCATCATTCGCGGGTACCCCTCAGGGTCGACCCGCCTTTTCAAGTATTAGTATCAACAGTAATGCAAGGCATCCGTGTGGTCACTGTATCAAGGGGAATCCGCCCCCCCCCCCCCCCCCCCCCCCCCCCCCCCCCCCCCCCCCCCCCCCCCCCCCCCCCCCCCCCCCCCCCCCCCCCCCCCCCCCCCCCCCCCCCCCCCCCCCCCCCCCCCCCCCCCCCCCCCCCCCCCCCCCCCCCCCCCCCCCCCCCCCCCCCCCCCCCCCCCCCCCCCCCCCCCCCCCCCCCCCCCCCCCCCCCCCCCCCCCCCCCCCCCCCCCCCCCCCCCCCCCCCCCCCCCCCCCCCCCCCCCCCCCCCCCCCCCCCCCCCCCCCCCCCCCCCCCCCCCCCCCCCCCCCCCCCCCCCCCCCCCCCCCCCCCCCCCCCCCCCCCCCCCCCCCCCCCCCCCCCCCCCCCCCCCCCCCCCCCCCCCCCCCCCCCCCCCCCCCCCCCCCCCCCCCCCCCCCCCCCCCCCCCCCCCCCCCCCCCCCCCCCCCCCCCCCCCCCCCCCCCCCCCCCCCCCCCCCCCCCCCCCCCCCCCCCCCCCCCCCCCCCCCCCCCCCCCCCCCCCCCCCCCCCCCCCCCCCCCCCCCCCCCCCCCCTGCAACTTTTCTTGCTAAGAGTCTATTCACCCCCCTCTAGACACCTCTTCTCGATCCTTTCACGTTGTCTTGCCTTTTCCATTAAGATGAGAAAGAACAACGTTCACAGATAATTACAAGGATGGAGGTCACATGCGAACTCCAACCCAACCCCACTGTCCACACTCAATGTACTTAAATGTTGGCCCGCCGTTGACATGTGCTAGTCGCCAAAGTGCAAGATCCGCCTTGATCAAGCCCACAACAATGACCTGGAACGAGGATTTACGGCCGAACACCCTGTTATTGCGTTCTAGCCAGATGAACCGCATGGTAGGGAAAATGATCGTGTTGAGCTCTTTCCACAGCAAGCGCGACACTGCTGCGCTCAGTGCTGGCCACCAATCTGAGATAGGGCATGTTGTCGACGGGGTGAAGCGGTGCAAACGTAGGGGAAGGAAATGTGGTACCAAACTTCCCTCGCGAATGGACATCGGATCAGCCTGTGCAGGGCATCTTTATCGCC
>JAAAWM010008385.1:0-13760 GCA_036873465.1 Thinopyrum obtusiflorum
GGGTTCCGGGCGGCCGAGCTCCATGGCTGCGAGTGCGCGTCCAGAGAAGATACAGACGGAGAAGGAGCTCCTATGCCGCCGCGTTGTTGTGGAAGAAGGAGCTCCTCTGCCATGGCGTCGTCCCGCCTCCTCTCCCGGCGTGTGGTTGTGGTGGCCCAGATTGGATCTGGTCGCCGCCTGACTTGGTAGGCTCGATCTGGGCCTTGGGAGGGAGAGAAGGTGAGGACCGGAGGCCGGGGAAGGAGTGAAGTTCGGCGGTGGGATTGGGGGAGAGGCGGCCGGCGGCAAGGTTGGGTGAGAGGCGGCCGGCGGCGGGGTTGGGGAAGAGGCGGCCGGTGGCTGGCTTGGGAATGGGGAGAGGAGGAGGAAGGGTCAAGGGTGCGTGGTTGGTTTGGTTGGGTGGGGGTCTGTTTGGTACTTTGAAATCCAATCCCCACACCCCCACACACCCAAAATCACGCGCGAGCCTTCCCAAATATCCAAACGAGAGAAGCGGGAGTGCCAAATATTTGGGATGAAGCGGGAAGATTCCGGCGCGCTCACGAGCAGGCATCCAAAATTGGCTTTTCGCTGGCTGTTGGGCAGCGCCACGGATCGCTGCTTCGTGATTGGTCCGTCTCGACTTCCCATGGATCGATCCCCCCTCTATCTCATCCTAGCCGTCCATTTAGATCCCACCACATACATCATTCCTTCCTTCCTTATATGCTTTGACTGAAGTTTTTTTTTCTTAATGAATTATAAAGTGTCAAGTCTATAAACCTTATACACTGGAAGATGTTTTTCCTAGTGAATTATAAAACCAAAAAAAAAAGCAAGTTTAAAAAATATAAGTATATATAAAACTAAACGTAGTGATTACTATTTAGTGTGTTAGTCCTTTGGTGTTTTTTACACCTGTAACTTTTCGACGGATAGCATGATTACTCGCGGTTTCAGAACTGTTTGTGCTATTCCGTCTGTCTCACCATTTCGAGATGGAGAAGCCCTCCAGCAGCCGGAGTGGGAGAGGAGTGGCGCTCATGGCCTCCCAAGCAGGCAATGGCCTCGACCATGATTGGTTACTCCTTGGATTCGTCGGTTGGGTTGGGGCATGGGCGGAGGGGAGGAGTACGCAAGGAGCTCGGGAGAAGGGCGTTGGGATCGGAGTTCACCCTGAGTATGAATAGGTAGTTGGTCACTGTAGAGGAGCTAAAAACGATGGCATAGTAAACGGAAACAGTGACAAAGGGGATCAACAAATATCACATCTATAATCTTGTGTTGTGAGATCAATCACTTTTAGAAGTACTATATCTCCGCCCTTTAAAAATTGAAATATTTTCATAATATTGACCTATAGAGATTTAAAAAAAATGCAAACATACCCACAGATATATTAACCAGCAAACAGAGAACCCTGGAAAACAAAGAAATTATACATAAGTTCCAGTCGTCCCCATCCTTTTGGGGGGGGGGGGGGGGGGGGGGGGGGGGGGGGGGGGGGGGGGGGGGGGGGGGGGGGGGGGGGGGGGGGGGGGGGGGGGGGGGGGGGGGGGGGGGGGGGGGGGGGGGGGGGGGGGGGGGGGGGGGGGGGGGGGGGGGGGGGGGGGGGGGGGGGGGGGGGGGGGGGGGGGGGGGGGGGGGGGGGGGGGGGGGGGGGGGGGGGGGGGGGGGGGGGGGGGGGGGGGGGGGGGGGGGGGGGGGGGGGGGGGGGGGGGGGGGGGGGGGGGGGGGGGGGGGGGGGGGGGGGGGGGGGGGGGGGGGGGGGGGGGGGGGGGGGGGGGGGGGGGGGGGGGGGGGGGGGGGGGGGGGGGGGGGGGGGGGGGGGGGGGGGGGGGGGGGGGGGGGGGGGGGGGGGGGGGGGGGGGGGGGGGGGGGGGGGGGGGGGGGGGGGGGGGGGGGGGGGGGGGGGGGGGGGGGGGGGGGGGGGGGGGGGGGGGGGGGGGGGGGGGGGGGGGGGGGGGGGGGGGGGGGGGGGGGGGGGGGGGGGGGGGGGGGGGGGGGGGGGGGGGGGGGGGGGGGGGGGGGGGGGGGGGGGGGGGGGGGGGGGGGGGGGGGGGGGGGGGGGGGGGGGGGGGGGGGGGGGGGGGGGGGGGGGGGGGGGGGGGGGGGGGGGGGGGGGGGGGGGGGGGGGGGGGGGGGGGGGGGGGGGGTGACACTTTATAATTCATTAAGAAAAAAACTACAGTAGTCACAGTAGCATATATAAGAAAGAAAGGAATGATCTATGTGCGTCGGATCTAAATGGACGGCTATGATCAGGTAGAGAGGGGATCGATCCGTGGGAAGTCGAGATGGACCAATCACGAAGCAGCGATCCGTGGCACTGCCCAACTGCCAGCGAAAAACCAAAGCTTGACACCCACGCCGAACCTTCCCGCTTCTTGTGAAATATTGGCGCGTCCGCTTTCTCTCTCTTTTGAGGCTCGCGCGTGATTTTTTGTGTGTGTGGGTTGGGGGGGGGGGGGGGGGGGGGGTTGATTTCAAACCAAACACAACCCACCTAACCAAACCAACCAGCCCACCCCGCACCCTTCCTCCTCCTCTCCCCATTCCACTCCCAAACCAGCCGCCGGCCGCCTCTCACCCAACCCCGCCGTCGGCCGCCTCTCCCCCAACCCCACCGCCGAACTTCGCTCCTTCCCCGGCCTCTGGTCCTCACCTTCTCTCCCTCCCAAGGCCTAGATCGAGCCTACCAAGTCAAGCGGCGGCCAGATCCAATATGGGCCACCACTCCACCAGCGCTTCCCTCTACTATACAGAGGTATCTGGTATACAACTTGTCTAAATTGAAAACATGTGTTTGTTCATGTTATAAGACCATTTCAATTTTTAAAGGGCGGAGATATAATACTTTTCAAAGTGATTCATCTCATAACACAAGATTACAGATGTGATATTTGTTGACCCCCTATGTCAGTGTCACCGTTGACTAAAGACATTGTATTTGAGCTACTCTACAGTGGCCAACTACCTATTCGCGTGGAGAAAAGTTTTGCCGGCTCTGGTTGTGGATCGGGAGCGGTAGCAACGTTGCGCCATCGGCCCACTCAAAAGGATGGGGACGACTGGAACTTATGTATAATTTCTTTGTTTTCCAGGGTTGTCTGTTTGCTGGTTAATATATCTGTGGGTATGTTTGCATTTTTTTTAAATCTCTATAGGTCAATATTATGAAAACATTTTAATTTTTAAAGGGCGGA
Organism: Thinopyrum obtusiflorum; assembly: GCA_036873465.1. Lineage (NCBI taxonomy): Eukaryota > Viridiplantae > Streptophyta > Magnoliopsida > Poales > Poaceae > Thinopyrum > Thinopyrum obtusiflorum. The sequence continues at coordinate 3,186 of JAAAWM010008385.1, forward strand.
GATATAGTACTTCTAAAAGTGATCGATCTCACAACACAAGATTATAGATGTGATATTTGTTGATCCCCTTTGTCACTGTTTCCGTTTACTAAGCCATCGTTTTTAGCTCCTCTACAGTGACCAACTACCTATTCATACTCAGGGTGAACTCCGATCCCAACGCCCTTCTCCCGAGCTCCTTGCGTACTCCTCCCCTCCGCCCATGCCCCAACCCAACCGACGAATCCAAGGAGTAACCAATCATGGTCGAGGCCATTGCCTGCTTGGGAGGCCATGAGCGCCACTCCTCTCCCACTCCCGCTGCTGGAGGGCTTCTCCATCTCGAAATGGTGAGACAGACGGAATAGCACAAACAGTTCTGAAACCGCGAGTAATCATGCTATCCGTCGAAAAGTTACAGGTGTAAAAAACACCAAAGGACTAACACACTAAATAGTAATCACTACGTTTAGTTTTATATATACTTATATTTTTTTAACTTGCTTTTTATTTTTTTGGTTTTATAATTCACTAGGAAAAACATCTTCCAGTGTATAAGGTTTATAGACTTGACACTTTATAATTCATTAAGAAAAAAAAAACTTCAGTCAAAGCATATAAGGAAGGAAGGAATGATGTATGCGGTGGGATCTAAATGGACGGCTAGGATGAGATAGAGGGGGGATCGATCCATGGGAAGTCGAGATGGACCAATCACGAAGCAGCGATCCGTGGCGCTGCCCAACAGCCAGCAAAAAGCCAATTTCGGATGCCTGCTCGTGAGCGCGCCGGAATCTTCCCGCTTCATCCCAAATATTTGGCACTCCCGCTTCTCTCGTTTGGATATTTGGGAAGGCTCGCGCGTGATTTTGGGTGTGTGGGGGGTGTGGGGATTGGATTTCAAAGTACCAAACAGACCCCCACCCAACCAAACCAACCACGCACCCTTGACCCTTCCTCCTCCTCTCCCCATTCCCAAGCCAGCCGCCGGCCGCCTCTTCCCCAACCCCGCCACCGGCCGCCTCTCCCCCAATCCCACCGCCGAACTTCGCTCCTTCCCCGGCCTCCGGTCCTCACCTTCTCTCCCTCCCAAGGCCCAGATCGAGCCTACCAAGTCAGGCGGCGGCCAGATCCAATCTGGGCCACCACAACCACGCGCCGGGAGAGGAGGCGGGACGACGCCATGGCAGAGGAGGTCCTTCTTCCACAACCACGCGGCAGCATAGGAGCTCCTTCTCCGTCCGTATCTTCTCTGGACGCGCACTCGCAGCCATGGAGCTCGGCCGCCCGGAACCCTAGCCATTCCACGGCCACCCCATGGCGGCCAAGGTCAAGTCTGCAGGAGGTGCGGGCTTCACCCTCTCCTCTCCAAGAACAAGAACAGGAACAGCATATTCCTCTTCCTCTTCCCACTTCTCGACAAGGGTACGAATCCCTCTCTCCCACTTGTCTTTTTCTTCTGATTTTCTCCAAGAACAGGAGCAGGAACATGCCTGACTATTATTTGCATTCAGACTTCGTTCATGCCCATTTTCTCAAGAACAGGAACAGGAACAGCAGACGCATGCATATGCCTTGGTCACTTGGTTCTATTTGCTGTTCGTAGTTAAACTGAGTTTCTTCCCATTTGTTCAAGGGATTTGAAGAAATCTCTTTGTTTCCATGCTACGGCCTACTCAAGTAGTCGATGACAGCCCCTGTTGTTACCACCCATCCCAGTACTAACGATTGGTAGTGGTGGGATGATCCCCCCACTGTTCTTGTATGTGTGTCAATGGTAGTCTGAATAATTAAACATTTAAATTCAGATTGAATAAACATCTAGATTCAGTTAGGAATGTTCCAGGTGCACATCCCATTCTTTTTACCCATTTACAGTGCAATTCAGAGTGTTTGTAAAATCTTGCTATTTATTAGTATCATTTATACAGTACAAAAGACTGTTGGTCGTGGATCATGTGTCTTGAGGCTGAACATTACTCTGTCCTCATGCAGGTAATCGACCGAAATGGACCCAGCTACTGCTCCTCCTTGTCTCGTCTTCTTGTCCGGGAAGCAAGGAAGTGGAAGAGACTAGGCGATGGCGGCGCCGCTGGAGTTCTTGGAGGTTACACACTCAACCTCTACTAGCAGAAGCTCTGGCACCAACTCACCCTCAAGCTCGCTCACCCTCGCTGTTGTCCAGGTCTGGTTTACTCAATCCATCCCTCCCTACCCCCCGTCCTGATCTGCTAGTTAGTATCATGTAATGACCTCTGATCTGCTTTTAGGATTGAAGGAGACGCCCTTTTGGCTGCCTGGTTGGTTTGATTCCATTTTCTCTTCCCTAGTTGATATACACTCCATAGGTCACGGACGAGGCTTTCTTTTACTATTGTTATCTCCTTAAGGTTCATTATTTGGAGTGAATTCACTGCAAATTGTTGGATTTCCCTAGAGATTTGTAAAGGAAAAAAATTGAAACACGTATGCAGCGAAAGTCACCTACTTCAGGGTAGGTCTGTAGTATTTATACGATGCACTTCTGTAGTTTTTCAAGGCCAACAATGTGTTATGTCTGTGTATTTGTAGCTACATACATAGTTCGGCTGCACATACGTATGTGACTAGAAAAAGAATGGCGTCGACGTCTGAGGTGGACGTGGAAGCCGGGAGATTCGGGTCGCCCATCTTGGTAGTTAGTATCATGTAGCGTTGTCTGATCTGCTTTCAGGGTTCAAGGAGATGCCCTTGTGGCTGCCTGTTAGGCGAGGCGCCCTTGATCTCTCTCTAAAATATCTCAGCTCTGATTTGTACTTGGGAGTACCTAGTTGTTGAGAGTTGATACTAGTGGGGCTTGCTGATACACTCACCGATTCCTAGTTGCTAACACTGTCCCTTTAGATTGTCTGGCAAAAATAGTTGGTTGGCTTGCTTCACTGCATCGTAATTCACTGTGTTGGTTTGTTAATTATGTATGTCATGACCTGCCTGCAACTCTTAATGTAATATGACTTTTGCGGATCAGCTAATGAAGATATTTAATATCATTCTCAGGTATGCTACTGTAATTGCTAGACGAGTGTCGAGTCATATACTTCAGAGATTGCCATGTGGTGTGCGTGGGGGAGAACTTCCCCAGCGAGTCCATCGGTGTGAGGCCTACTTCAGTTGCAAAAGGCGCCCAACGGTGAGGGCCCATCCGTTTCACTTGTCGTTATCAGCGGTGTGTGTTTACAATCTTTTCTGAGAGGAATAAAAACATTCTTTTCTACGGAAAAAATGCATTCTTTTCTGAGAGGAAAATTGCATTTCAGGGGAGAGGAGGGTATGCCACAGGTTGGTTTGTAGTAGGTGCCTTTTGCTCTGCTTGGCTGTGACATGGTGTTTCTCTTGTGTTCCTTAATCTATCTGTGTTTGCTGGATCAGGTATATAGCAAAAGCATTAACAATGTGTTTAGATTTTTCAATCTGTAGTTAATTACGACTGTAGCAAAGGCAATGCGACTGACTGGAAGAAGTCAAAGTGATTATGTTCTTGTTGTATATATACTACTCGTGCATAATTGTAGGGGTGTGCCTGTTGTTGCTAATATTGCCCCTTTAGAGTGTCTTGCAAATAACTGGTTGGCTTGCTTCAGACCATCGTTGTTCACTATGCTGGTTTGCTAATTATATTTAATATATCTTTTTCCGGCAATTTGTTATGTAATGTGACCTGTGATTTACGGATCAGCTAATGAATATATTTAATATCTTTCTCAGGTATTTTACCAAAATTGCTAGATGAGTGTCGAGTCATATACTCTAGAGACCGCAGTGTGGTGTGCGCGGGGGAGAACTTCACCAGCGAGTCCATCGGTGTGAGGCCTACTTCAACTTCAAAAGGCGCCCAGCGGTGGTAGAGGAGCTCCTTCTCTGTCCATATCTTCCCTGGACGCCGAACCGACAACAACCGCAGTCATGGAGCGCGGCCGCTCGAAACCCTAGCCCTTCCACGGCCTCCCATGGCGACTGAGCTCATGTCTGCACGAGGTGCAGGCATCACCCTCTCCTCCCCAAGAACAGGAACAGGAACAGGAGCCTCTTCCTCTTCCTCTTCTCGACAAGTGTACAAATCCTCTTCCCCTTCTCTTCTTCTGAATTCTGGTTTAATCCAAGAACAGTAACTGGAACAGGGACATGCCTGGTTATTATTTGTATTCTAATTTTGTCATGCCTTGCTGTTTGAAGAAATCTCTTTTTCTGGGACTGGAACTTTGTTCTGTTTGCTGTCGTAGTTAAACTGGGGTGCTGCCCATTTGTTAGATTTGAAGAAATCTCTTTGTCTCCATGCTACGTCCTACTCAAGTAGTCGATGGCAGTAAACGAGCAGCGCACAACCTTGTTGCCCTATTGTTAGCACCCATCCCAATACTAACAATTGTTCTTGTATGCGTGTCAAGGGAAAAGAATATATAATTTGGGTGGTGGGGTTTACTGGCTTAGCCTGAAGAGAGGGTGAGGTAGTGGAGTTTGAATGTTTGAGAATCCACTTTGGTATATGCATGCATCTTTGCTTGTTTTTCTTTCTTTCTTTTTTTGAGAAGATTTCCTCTGCTTGTTGATGGCTGGAAATTCACTCAAGTTCCACATTGAACGCAGGGGAGGTGCTGCTGGGACGCCATAGACGGACGGAGGCTGGGCAGACCTCAACACCTACTGTTGGGCTTGGGCATCTTCTGCTCCTTACAGGTCCTCCGGATCCACTCCATGTACGCCCCCTCCCCTTTCTCCATTAATTTTTGACCACTTGTTCCTTTCTTCTCTCCATTAGATCTGCGAGTGAATAATCACCCTCTCCTTCTTTGTGCCGCAGAAATCTGCCCTACAAGGATGCAGCTCGAGGCACCATCTCGCCCACGCCCAGCATTGGCAGCAGGCTCACCAAGCTGCAGAGACGGTAAGGTTCACTTTGGAGCTCCCCACAATCAAACCCATCCTCTAATTTCCCTAGCAGAATGCATGTAACACACTTTGAAACAGCCTGCATTGGCCTCAAAATAATACGTATGTACCTGTTTACTAGTAGATTGATGAATCAATCAGGCTGCTTTTAGAAATAAAATTCTGGTTTTTTCGTTGTGTATCTGTTCAGTTATCTGCTGAGATTATTTATTGTATTGCATGAATGATTGTGTGCTGTCCAACATGATGGCTGGACTCATTCATGAATGTCAATCTTTTCTTTTCCATCCCTATTTTGCATTAGACTTCACTACATGCATGCCACAGCTACATGTGTGATGAGTAGCTCTTTTTTTGAGTGTGTGGGATATTTCTTCAGGATTTTTCTTCTCGGAACCATGGAAAGAAACTCCAGTACTTCTTGTTTGCATGTTTTTGTAAAGGCTGCTTGTTCACACGATCTGTAGCACGTACTTGTTGCTAAATTTTGTGGATTTTCTATCAACCTACAAATATATCTATGACAAAAGTTTGCCGCTTGGTGCTAAGCATTAGGACATAAATAAATGAAAAAAAATCCGCCTATTATCTGGAAAAGTTTTGTGCTTTTGTTGTTCCAAAGCAGATCAATTAAGAATTTGATTACTTGGGCTTCATGCATGTGTAGGTTGGTCCGGGGGGGGGGGGGGGGGGGGGGGGGGGGGGGGGGGGGGGGGGGGGGGGGGGGGGGGGGGGGGGGGGGGGGGGGGGGGGGGGGGGGGGGGGGGGGGGGGGGGGGGGGGGGGGGGGGGGGGGGGGGGGGGGGGGGGGGGGGGGGGGGGGGGGGGGGGGGGGGGGGGGGGGGGGGGGGGGGGGGGGGGGGGGGGGGGGGGGGGGGGGGGGGGGGGGGGGGGGGGGGGGGGGGGGGGGGGGGGGGGGGGGGGGGGGGGGGGGGGGGGGGGGGGGGGGGGGGGGGGGGGGGGGGGGGGGGGGGGGGGGGGGGGGGGGGGGGGGGGGGGGGGGGGGGGGGGGGGGGGGGGGGGGGGGGGGGGGGGGGGGGGGGGGGGGGGGGGGGGGGGGGGGGGGGGGGGGGGGGGGGGGGGGGGGGGGGGGGGGGGGGGGGGGGGGGGGGGGGGGGGGGGGGGGGGGGGGGGGGGGGGGGGGGGGGGGGGGGGGGGGGGGGGGGGGGGGGGGGGGGGGGGGGGGGGGGGGGGGGGGGGGGGGGGGGGGGGGGGGGGGGGGGGGGGGGGGGGGGGGGGGGGGGGGGGGGGGGGGGGGGGGGGGGGGGGGGGGGGGGGGGGGGGGGGGGGGGGGGGGGGGGGGGGGGGGGGGGGGGGGGGGGGGGGGGGGGGGGGGGGGGGGGGGGGGGGGGGGGGGGGGGGGGGGGGGGGGGGGGGGGGGGGGGGGGGGGGGGGGGGGGGGGGGGGGGGGGGGGGGGGGGGGGGGGGGGGGGGGGGGGGGGGGGGGGGGGGGGGGGGGGGGGGGGGGGGGGGGGGGGGGGGGGGGGGGGGGGGGGGGGGGGGGGGGGGGGGGGGGGGGGGGGGGGGGGGGGGGGGGGGGGGGGGGGGGGGGGGGGGGGGGGGGGGGGGGGGGGGGGGGGGGGGGGGGGGGGGGGGGGGGGGGGGGGGGGGGGGGGGGGGGGGGGGGGGGGGGGGGGGGGGGGGGGGGGGGGGGGGGGGGGGGGGGGGGGGGGGGGGGGGGGGGGGGGGGGGGGGGGGGGGGGGGGGGGGGGGGGGGGGGGGGGGGGGGGGGGGGGGGGGGGGGGGGGGGGGGGGGGGGGGGGGGGGGGGGGGGGGGGGGGGGGGGGGGGGGGGGGGGGGGGGGGGGGGGGGGGGGGGGGGGGGGGGGGGGGGGGGGGGGGGGGGGGGGGGGGGGGGGGGGGGGGGGGGGGGGGGGGGGGGGGGGGGGGGGGGGGGGGGGGGGGGGGGGGGGGGGGGGGGGGGGGGGGGGGGGGGGGGGGGGGGGGGGGGGGGGGGGGGGGGGGGGGGGGGGGGGGGGGGGGGGGGGGGGGGGGGGGGGGGGGGGGGGGGGGGGGGGGGGGGGGGGGGGGGGGGGGGGGGGGGGGGGGGGGGGGGGGGGGGGGGGGGGGGGGGGGGGGGGGGGGGGGGGGGGGGGGGGGGGGGGGGGGGGGGGGGGGGGGGGGGGGGGGGGGGGGGGGGGGGGGGGGGGGGGGGGGGGGGGGGGGGGGGGGGGGGGGGGGGGGGGGGGGGGGGGGGGGGGGGGGGGGGGGGGGGGGGGGGGGGGGGGGGGGGGGGGGGGGGGGGGGGGGGGGGGGGGGGGGGGGGGGGGGGGGGGGGGGGGGGGGGGGGGGGGGGGGGGGGGGGGGGGGGGGGGGGGGGGGGGGGGGGGGGGGGGGGGGGGGGGGGGGGGGGGGGGGGGGGGGGGGGGGGGGGGGGGGGGGGGGGGGGGGGGGGGGGGGGGGGGGGGGGGGGGGGGGGGGGGGGGGGGGGGGGGGGGGGGGGGGGGGGGGGGGGGGGGGGGGGGGGGGGGGGGGGGGGGGGGGGGGGGGGGGGGGGGGGGGGGGGGGGGGGGGGGGGGGGGGGGGGGGGGGGGGGGGGGGGGGGGGGGGGGGGGGGGGGGGGGGGGGGGGGGGGGGGGGGGGGGGGGGGGGGGGGGGGGGGGGGGGGGGGGGGGGGGGGGGGGGGGGGGGGGGGGGGGGGGGGGGGGGGGGGGGGGGGGGGGGGGGGGGAGCATGGAAACAAAGAGATTTCTTCAAATCCCTTGAACAAATGGGCAGAAACCAGTTTAACTACGAACAGCAAACAGAACCAAGTGACCAAGGCATATGCATGCGTCTGTTGTTCCTGTTCCTGTTCTTGAGAAAATGGGCATGAACAAAATCTGAATGCAAATAATAGTCAGGCATGTTCCTGCTCCCCTTCTTGGAAAAAATCATAAGAAAAGGACAAGGGGGAGAGGGATTCGTACCCTTGTCGAGAAGAGGAAGAGGAAGATATTCCTATTCCTGTTCTTGTTCTTGGGGAGGAGAGGGTCAAGTGCGCGCCCAGAGAAGATACGGACGGAGAAGAAGCTCCTATGACGCCGCGTGGTTGTGGAGAAGGAGCTCCTCTGCCATGGCGTCGTCCCGCCTCCTCTCCCGGCGCGTGGTTGTGGTGGCCCAGATTGGATCTGGCCGCCGCTTGACTTGGTAGGCTCGATCTGGGCCTTGGGAGGGAGAGAAGGTGAGGACCGGCGGCCGGGGACGGAGCGGAGGTCGGCGGTGGTGTTGGGGGAGAGGCGGCCGGCGGCGGGGTTGGGTGAGAGACTGAGAGGCGGCCGGCGGCAGGGTTGGGGAAGAGGCGGCCGGCGGCTGGTTTGGGAATGGATTGGGGAGAGGAGGAGGAAGGGGGTGCGGGCTGGGCTGGTTGGTTTGGTTGAGTGGGGATGTGTTTGGTTTGAATCCAAACCCTTACAACCCACGCCCACCCAAAATCACGCGGGAGCCTCGCAAATTATCCAAAAAAGAGAAGCGGGCGCGCCGATATTTCGGAAGAAGCGGGAAGGTTCTGGCGCGAACACGAGCAGCCACGCCAGATATGTTGATTTTTCGCTGGCGGTTGGGCAGTGCCACGGATCGCTTCTTCGTGATTGGTTGATCTCGACTTCCCACGGATCGATCCCCTCTCCATTTGATCCTAGCCGTCCATTTAGATCCGACGCGCATAGATCATTCCTTCCTTATATGCTCTGACTGGAGTTTTTTCTTAATAAATTACTATAAAGTGCGCAAACCATAGACTCTAAATGATGTTTTTCTAGTGAATTATAAAACCCCAAAAAATAAAAAACAGGTTTGAAATATAAATATATTAAAAACTACATGTAGTGACTAGTATTTCGTGTGCTAGAGCATCTACAGCCGGACGCCCTAAACCTGCCTCAAATGTTCGGGCGGACGGCCTGGTCACTAACTGGTCGCAAAAAATCGGCCCAGACGGGCGCCTCAAACGGGCCTCAAATGCCTGGGCTAACCAGCACCCCTCATATCCAGCCTAAATATGGGGGCGGATATGGGATGCCCGGGTGCGTCCGCCACGTCGGACTAACACCGGGTCCCATAGGAAAACAGTCCGAAGCTCGTCTCTTTCGTCGGACCGATGTCGTCGCGTGGCGCCGCTCCTATGGGCTGCGTAGTGCCTCGCCCGGCTATTTAAGACAACCACCGGCACCGAAACCCTACCCCTCCACATTTTGCTCCTCCCGTCCGCCGCCGCCGCCACTTTCCACTCCTCGTCCGCCACCACTAGTAACCATGCCCCTACACATTTCTAATGCCGGAGCGCCGGTTGCAGCTCCTTGAGCATATCCGGATAAGGCGCGAAGCCCGGATCGCCGTGGGGCTACCTCTGGATGCAGTGGATCCGAAGGAGGAGCTGGATGAGGAGGAGGAGGAGGATGTGGGGGACGCTGGGGACCTGGATTTGCAGGCGGAGCTGCAGGCCATACTCAATTCCCTCCGCTCGGAGTTGGATGCGGAGGCCAGACGCTGTCGTCAGCAGGAGATGTAGGCGGAGCACGCTGCAGAGGAGGAGGAGGAGATGCTCGCCTACATGGATGAGTAGGAGGAGGAGGAGGATGAGGATGTGGGGGACGCTGGGGACGCGGATCTGCAGGCGAAGCAGCAGGCCATCCTCGATTCCCTCCGCTCGGAGTCGGATGCGGAGGCCAGACGCCGTCGTCAGCAGGAGATGTAGGTGGAGCATGCTGCAGAGGGAACAATGCTACGCCTACAGGCAGATCCTTACAGGATTGATGTTACGGACTGAGTTGTCAAACTATGTTTGGGGATTAGGGAGGGTGGGGTCCATCAGTTAAAATCAAGGGGAGCACTTATTGGTGTGAAAGGAGTCCGTAAGCAGCAGTCCGTAGGGGATCCCGTAAGTATAGCATTTTTGATGCTCTTAGTCCTTTGGTGCTTTTTACTCCTAGACCTTTTCGACAAGTAAAATGATTACTTGCGGTTTCATGCCTTTTGTTATTTCATGTGTTATTCCGTCCATCTCAACAATTTCTTTTTTTTTTCGGATGAAATACTTGTATTACTCAAATCACAAAGTCTTTTACAATCATCACGAACAATCTCCAAAATCTCATCAGGACCCGAGCCGAGCCAATTCATAGTACTTTAGCAAAACTAGCTAATCTAGCACTTGCCTTCCAACGTTACCGCTGCTGCCCATACACGCGTCGTTGGCTGGATTGCCGGCCACCGCCTTCCCACCATTTGGAGGTCCTCGACCGCCCACGTCTCATCCCTGGTTTACGTCGTCGCAATTTGAAGAAAAGAAAAGAAAAAGTTCTGGCGCGCGGTCGGCCCGAGCATCGTCGATGTGCATCGTGGACACCGCGCGCCGCCTGGGAAGAAGTTGATCTTGACTATTGACTTGGGTTTTCTTGACGGGCAGGAGTGCTTCGACTTGGACCTGCTGGACCTTCCCGAGTTGGCCGGCAAAAGACAGAGAGAGAGCTCGCCGGATTGCCGTGGTGACGCCGTCGAAGTTGGCGTCGGCTAGCCGGTGACGACGTCGCACGCATGCATCATGCATGTACGTACTATGTTGATAGGTTCATGCACACGCATGCATGCTTGCTCTAGCTAGCTAGTGCAGTCTGGCGACGTACGTTTCAAATCAAATCGAATCAAATACACGTTCCGTTAGTATTTGTTTGGATCGATATGGACCTCACCTC
>JAAAWM010008386.1:0-13760 GCA_036873465.1 Thinopyrum obtusiflorum
GGGTGGGCTCCAAGCTCGCCGAGCCCGAGATGGAGCTGCTCATGGAGGCCGCCAACGTGGACGGCGATGGTTACCTCGACTACGCCGAGTTCGTCGCCATCACCATCCACCTGCAGCGCCTCTCCAACGACCAGCACCTCCGCAAGGCCTTCCTCTTCTTCGACCGCGACAGCAGCGGCTACATCGAGCGCGCCGAGCTCGCCGACGCGCTCACCGACGACTCCGGTAGAGCCGACGACGCCGTCGTCGACCACGTCCTGCAGGAGGTCGACACCGACAAGGTACGTTCGCTCCGAATCTCACAAATTGTTATGGCCATGCATGCATTTCCATGTTCACTCTGAATCCATGGCCGTCGCCGATGGAATGCAGGATGGCCGGGTCAGCTTCGTGGAGTTCGTGGCGATGATGAAAGCCGGGACGGACTGGCGGAAAGCATCGCGCCAGTACTCCAAGCAGCGCTTCAAGTCCCTCAGCAACAGCCTCATCAAGGACGGCTCCATCTCCATGGCGCGCTGATCATCCATCACACATACATAGATGATCGTTGTGATGCTTGATTTTTTATGCATACATCAATTGAATTGTAGTATTCGATTAATTCCCGATCCCGCTGTTTGTTCATATGTTTGTCGTAGACTGTCTGAATCATCCGCAAAATTAATGCGGAAATGTTTTTGGTCTGGCGTTAGATCATGCCGGTAATTATGTGTGCTAGAAGAGACATCTAAAGTCCCCAAATGATAGAATGAGCAACAAAGGATGGGGACATACATCTAAAGGAGAGGGCTTTTGCTCTTTCCAGTTTTCCACTTTGGGGGGTGCGTGCTTAAGAAAAAGATAGTAACCAATTAAACAACCAGGAAAACAGCGGTCAAACATGATTAAGGCATGAGGCGCCGTGCAGCAGGGCAAAATGATGCATCCAGCCATCCATGGTTCCCCTTCGATACATCCCAAACCAAGAGCCCGACCCGTTGCTTTTATTATTATTTTTCAAATTCTCACACCCTGCCATCTAAGAAACATATGTTTCGACACCATGGGGCGCTGCGCTAGAGAGTTCTGAGGACACAAGGAGCATGATTGGTTTGATGTTAAAAATTGCCATACCAACATTTGACAAATCCCAAATATTGACTAGTGCTTGGTTGGTTACCATGTTTACTTGTCAATATCATAAGAAGTAGCCATTTTTTGGCAATTTTTGATATCGCCAATTAATGGCTTGCCAAGTATTGGCATCAAACCAATTACCCTCAAGAGACCATAATTGTTCATCAAGTCAGCTATCTAACAAAGTCCTACCAGAATCGGGGGGGGGGGGGGGGGGGGGGGGGGGGGGGGGGGGGGGGGGGGGGGGGGGGGGGGGGGGGGGGGGGGGGGGGGGGGGGGGGGGGGGGGGGGGGGGGGGGGGGGGGGGGGGGGGGGGGGGGGGGGGGGGGGGGGGGGGGGGGGGGGGGGGGGGGGGGGGGGGGGGGGGGGGGGGGGGGGGGGGGGGGGGGGGGGGGGGGGGGGGGGGGGGGGGGGGGGGGGGGGGGGGGGGGGGGGGGGGGGGGGGGGGGGGGGGGGGGGGGGGGGGGGGGGGGGGGGGGGGGGGGGGGGGGGGGGGGGGGGGGGGGGGGGGGGGGGGGGGGGGGGGGGGGGGGGGGGGGGGGGGGGGGGGGGGGGGGGGGGGGGGGGGGGGGGGGGGGGGGGGGGGGGGGGGGGGGGGGGGGGGGGGGGGGGGGGGGGGGGGGGGGGGGGGGGGGGGGGGGGGGGGGGGGGGGGGGGGGGGGGGGGGGGGGGGGGGGGGGGGGGGGGGGGGGGGGGGGGGGGGGGGGGGGGGGGGGGGGGGGGGGGGGGGGGGGGGGGGGGGGGGGGGGGGGGGGGGGGGGGGGGGGGGGGGGGGGGGGGGGGGGGGGGGGGGGGGGGGGGGGGGGGGGGGGGGGGGGGGGGGGGGGGGGGGGGGGGGGGGGGGGGGGGGGGGGGGGGGGGGGGGGGGGGGGGGGGGGGGGGGGGGGGGGGGGGGGGGGGGGGGGGGGGGGGGGGGGGGGGGGGGGGGGGGGGGGGGGGGGGGGGGGGGGGGGGGGGGGGGGGGGGGGGGGGGGGGGGGGGGGGGGGGGGGGGGGGGGGGGGGGGGGGGGGGGGGGGGGGGGGGGGGGGGGGGGGGGGGGGGGGGGGGGGGGGGGGGGGGGGGGGGGGGGGGGGGGGGGGGGGGGGGGGGGGGGGGGGGGGGGGGGGGGGGGGGGGGGGGGGGGGGGGGGGGGGGGGGGGGGGGGGGGGGGGGGGGGGGGGGGGGGGGGGGGGGGGGGGGGGGGGGGGGGGGGGGGGGGGGGGGGGGGGGGGGGGGGGGGGGGGGGGGGGGGGGGGGGGGGGGGGGGGGGGGGGGGGGGGGGGGGGGGGGGGGGGGGGGGGGGGGGGGGGGGGGGGGGGGGGGGGGGGGGGGGGGGGGGGGGGGGGGGGGGGGGGGGGGGGGGGGGGGGGGGGGGGGGGGGGGGGGGGGGGGGGGGGGGGGGGGGGGGGGGGGGGGGGGGGGGGGGGGGGGGGGGGGGGGGGGGGGGGGGGGGGGGGGGGGGGGGGGGGGGGGGGGGGGGGGGGGGGGGGGGGGGGGGGGGGGGGGGGGGGGGGGGGGGGGGGGGGGGGGGGGGGGGGGGGGGGGGGGGGGGGGGGGGGGGGGGGGGGGGGGGGGGGGGGGGGGGGGGGGGGGGGGGGGGGGGGGGGGGGGGGGGGGGGGGGGGGGGGGGGGGGGGGGGGGGGGGGGGGGGGGGGGGGGGGGGGGGGGGGGGGGGGGGGGGGGGGGGGGGGGGGGGGGGGGGGGGGGGGGGGGGGGGGGGGGGGGGGGGGGGGGGGGGGGGGGGGGGGGGGGGGGGGGGGGGGGGGGGGGGGGGGGGGGGGGGGGGGGGGGGGGGGGGGGGGGGGGGGGGGGGGGGGGGGGGGGGGGGGGGGGGGGGGGGGGGGGGGGGGGGGGGGGGGGGGGGGGGGGGGGGGGGGGGGGGGGGGGGGGGGGGGGGGGGGGGGGGGGGGGGGGGGGGGGGGGGGGGGGGGGGGGGGGGGGGGGGGGGGGGGGGGGGGGGGGGGGGGGGGGGGGGGGGGGGGGGGGGGGGGGGGGGGGGGGGGGGGGGGGGGGGGGGGGGGGGGGGGGGGGGGGGGGGGGGGGGGGGGGGGGGGGGGGGGGGGGGGGGGGGGGGGGGGGGGGGGGGGGGGGGGGGGGGGGGGGGGGGGGGGGGGGGGGGGGGGGGGGGGGGGGGGGGGGGGGGGGGGGGGGGGGGGGGGGGGGGGGGGGGGGGGGGGGGGGGGGGGGGGGGGGGGGGGGGGGGGGGGGGGGGGGGGGGGGGGGGGGGGGGGGGGGGGGGGGGGGGGGGGGGGGGGGGGGGGGGGGGGGGGGGGGGGGGGGGGGGGGGGGGGGGGGGGGGGGGGGGGGGGGGGGGGGGGGGGGGGGGGGGGGGGGGGGGGGGGGGGGGGGGGGGGGGGGGGGGGGGGGGGGGGGGGGGGGGGGGGGGGGGGGGGGGGGGGGGGGGGGGGGGGGGGGGGGGGGGGGGGGGGGGGGGGGGGGGGGGGGGGGGGGGGGGGGGGGGGGGGGGGGGGGGGGGGGGGGGGGGGGGGGGGGGGGGGGGGGGGGGGGGGGGGGGGGGGGGGGGGGGGGGGGGGGGGGGGGGGGGGGGGGGGGGGGGGGGGGGGGGGGGGGGGGGGGGGGGGGGGGGGGGGGGGGGGGGGGGGGGGGGGGGGGGGGGGGGGGGGGGGGGGGGGGGGGGGGGGGGGGGGGGGGGGGGGGGGGGGGGGGGGGGGGGGGGGGGGGGGGGGGGGGGGGGGGGGGGGGGGGGGGGGGGGGGGGGGGGGGGGGGGGGGGGGGGGGGGGGGGGGGGGGGGGGGGGGGGGGGGGGGGGGGGGGGGGGGGGGGGGGGGGGGGGGGGGGGGGGGGGGGGGGGGGGGGGGGGGGGGGGGGGGGGGGGGGGGGGGGGGGGGGGGGGGGGGGGGGGGGGGGGGGGGGGGGGGGGGGGGGGGGGGGGGGGGGGGGGGGGGGGGGGGGGGGGGGGGGGGGGGGGGGGGGGGGGGGGGGGGGGGGGGGGGGGGGGGGGGGGGGGGGGGGGGGGGGGGGGGGGGGGGGGGGGGGGGGGGGGCCCAACCAAGACGTTCAACCTAGCAAAAACGAGAACGGGGTCCCTCCCGCCGGCAGGGGGGCCGAGATCCTCCGCACCTCCACAACCTAAAGGCCATTGGAGGCGGGGCGGATCCGCGGCGGCGCTGACGGGAGGAGGAAGGAGACTTTTCTTGAGGAGGAGGAAAGATTTCTCTCTCTCTCTCCCCCCCTCTCTCAATCACCATCTTAATTCGTCTTCGGCCCTTAAACCGGCCCATGTTGTGCCGCCATCTCCCCGACTTCTCCAAGTTCCTACAAATCAGTTGGGCCGGGCGGGGACGTTTCCTGGTCCGGGGACGTCCCAGCTGTTTCACATCGTTATTTGTGGTTTTTGTTTTCTCGATAAATATTTTGATATTGGGACTAGAAGTTTATACCATGGTACGTATGCACTGTACCTATATCCCCACAAACCTTTTATATTTATTCAATGCTTCTAAAGCATGTTACAGTGATTGGGTGCACTGGTAGCACCAAATGCTCCGGTGCACCAGATACTTTTCCCCTTCCTACATGACCCTCCACCCAAACCTTTAGAGATTTTTTTTTATGTTTCTAGGGATATAAAGTCGGCCTTATATTAATTTCCCTCTCCCAACACGGCCCCCGACACCAGTTGGCAATGACTCGTCAAGTGACTGGATGAGCATATCACTCAAGTGTTTGTCGCTGCCCGTCTCGAAAAATAGAACAATATCTTTTCAAGCTCTCTGATGCCACGTGGCCTTAACCCCTCCCCGACACCAGCAACGTCCCTCTGAGCGCCCATGGACAGTCGAACACAAAGTAAGTCAACGGCGGTGCCCCCAAGGTAGAAGGGGACACCAGGCCCTTAGAAGGTGTTATGGCACAACCAGCGAAGGTATCAAACCTACGGTCCGCGTGGCTTCAGCTTGCGTGCATCAAGAGACAAAGGCGGGAATGGCAGATCAATGCTTCTGCAAAACAAACAAACGGGAGAGACATTGAGAGGCGAGACGGGCAACTACATAGTGACAAAGAAGGGAGATAACGCATAGCTTTCGGTAGTTAGGGTTAGGGTTCGAGGAGATAGAGATGTAAACAGGCAATCAAGTAGCATGGTGGATTTAGGCCATGACCAATTTTGACCCTCGTTTTGAGGAGATAAAGATACATTATCATCTTTTGTATCTCCAAAGTAATCCACCAATTCAATATCGGGGGGGGGGGGGGGGGGGGGGGGGGGGGGGGGGGGGGGGGGGGGGGGGGGGGGGGGGGGGGGGGGGGGGGGGGGGGGGGGGGGGGGGGGGGGGGGGGGGGGGGGGGGGGGGGGGGGGGGGGGGGGGGGGGGGGGGGGGGGGGGGGGGGGGGGGGGGGGGGGGGGGGGGGGGGGGGGGGGGGGGGGGGGGGGGGGGGGGGGGGGGGGGGGGGGGGGGGGGGGGGGGGGGGGGGGGGGGGGGGGGGGGGGGGGGGGGGGGGGGGGGGGGGGGGGGGGGGGGGGGGGGGGGGGGGGGGGGGGGGGGGGGGGGGGGGGGGGGGGGGGGGGGGGGGGGGGGGGGGGGGGGGGGGGGGGGGGGGGGGGGGGGGGGGGGGGGGGGGGGGGGGGGGGGGGGGGGGGGGGGGGGGGGGGGGGGGGGGGGGGGGGGGGGGGGGGGGGGGGGGGGGGGGGGGGGGGGGGGGGGGGGGGGGGGGGGGGGGGGGGGGGGGGGGGGGGGGGGGGGGGGGGGGGGGGGGGGGGGGGGGGGGGGGGGGGGGGGGGGGGGGGGGGGGGGGGGGGGGGGGGGGGGGGGGGGGGGGGGGGGGGGGGGGGGGGGGGGGGGGGGGGGGGGGGGGGGGGGGGGGGGGGGGGGGGGGGGGGGGGGGGGGGGGGGGGGGGGGGGGGGGGGGGGGGGGGGGGGGGGGGGGGGGGGGGGGGGGGGGGGGGGGGGGGGGGGGGGGGGGGGGGGGGGGGGGGGGGGGGGGGGGGGGGGGGGGGGGGGGGGGGGGGGGGGGGGGGGGGGGGGGGGGGGGGGGGGGGGGGGGGGGGGGGGGGGGGGGGGGGGGGGGGGGGGGGGGGGGGGGGGGGGGGGGGGGGGGGGGGGGGGGGGGGGGGGGGGGGGGGGGGGGGGGGGGGGGGGGGGGGGGGGGGGGGGGGGGGGGGGGGGGGGGGGGGGGGGGGGGGGGGGGGGGGGGGGGGGGGGGGGGGGGGGGGGGGGGGGGGGGGGGGGGGGGGGGGGGGGGGGGGGGGGGGGGGGGGGGGGGGGGGGGGGGGGGGGGGGGGGGGGGGGGGGGGGGAAAAAATATTTTGCAAAAGCACAACTGACTAGCCCAAAAAATAGCGACACATGGGCGGCGTATAGCACTAGGGGGGCAATGTTTCAAATTGTCAACGACGGTAGAACTTGCTCCTGGGCTAAATTCACCCACGCTACCCTTTTTGCGAGGTGTCCACCTATGCTTTGCCCTTTACATCTCTATCTCCTCAAAATGAGGGGAAAACTTGCTCTTGGCCAAGATCCGCCCGTGCTACTTGATAGCCCGTTTACATCTTTATCTCCTCAAAACGAGGGTAAAAATTGGTCATGGCCTAAATCCACCATGCTACTTGATTGCCTGTTTACATCTCTATCTCCTCGAACCCTAACCCTAACTACCGAAAGCTATGCGTTATCTCCCTTCTTTGTCACTATGTAGTTGCCCATCTCGCCTCTCAATGTCTCTCCCGTTTGTTTGTTTTGCAGAAGCATTGATCTGCCATTCCCGCCTTTGTCTCTTGATGCACGCAAGCTGAAGCCACGCGAACCGTAGGTTCGATACCTTCGCTGGTTGTGCCATAACACCTTCTGAGGGCCTGGTGTCCCCTTCTTCCTTGGGGGCACCGCCGTTGACTTACTTTGTGTTCGACTGTCCATGGGCGCTCAGAGGGACGTTGCTGGTGTCGGGGACGGGTTAAGGCCACGTGGCATCAGAGAGCTTGAAAATATATTGTTCTATTTTTCGAGACGGGCAGCGACAAACACTTGAGTGATATGCTCATCCAGTCACTTGACGAGTCATTGCCAACTGGCGTCAGGGGCCGTGTTGGGAGAGGGAAATTAATATAAGGCCGACTTTATATCCCTAGAAACATAAAAAAAAACTCTCTAAAGGTTTGGGTGGAGGGTCATGTAGGAAGGGGAAAAGTATCTGGTGCACCGAAGCATTTGGTGCTACCAGTGCACCCAATCACTGTAACATGCCTTAGAAGCATTGAATAAATACAAAAGGTTTGTGGGGATATAGGTACAGTGCATACGTACCATGGTATAAACTTCTAGTCCCAATTTCAAAATATTTATCTAGAAAACAAAAACCACAAATAACGATGTGAAACAGCTGGGACGTCTCCGGACCAGGAGACGTCCCCGCCCGGCCCAACTGAATTGTAGGAACTTGGAGAAGTCGGGGAGATGGCGGCACAACATGGGCCGGTTTAAGGGCCGAAGACGAATTAAGATGGTGATTGAGAGAGAGAGATAAATCTTTCCTCCTCCTCAAGAAAAGTCTCCTTCCTCCTCCCGTCAGCGCCGCCGCGGATCCGCCCCGCCTCCAATGGCCTTTAGGTTGTGGAGGTGCGGAGGATCTCGGCCCCCTTGCCGGCGGGAGGGACCCCGTTCTCGTTTTTGCTAGGTTGAACGTCTTGGTTGGGGCTGTGTGGCTGTGGCGATATCCCTCGGTAGCAATAATGTCTCCCACGTCCTATCCCCGTCTCAATGGTGCGAATAGCGTTGTCGGAGGATGTGTGAAGGTGTGTCTCCGTTGGATCTCATGGAATTCGGTCGGTGCTGGTCTTCGGTGGATCTATTTGGATCCAATTTTTGTTCGTCTTCGTTCGTGTGGTTCCAGGTTTGATCTTTCCGATCTACAACTCTCTTCATCGACGATGGTTACTGCTCTGGTGCGCTGGTCCTTTGGGGCCTTAGCACGACGACTTTCCGACTGTCTAGTACAACAAGGTTTGACCGGCTCCGGTGATGGAGGGGCGATGACGGCGACGCGCCTTCGGCTCGCTCCAGTGCTTGTAGTCGTCGCTAGGTGGTCCATAGACCTGGTTGTAATTTTTATTACCTCTTGTGTTCTGTGTACTGCCATGATTGATGAATAGATTGGAAATTGAGAGAGAGAGAGAGAGAACCGGAAGTTCATTTGAAATCTCTAAAAAGACAAATATTTAAGAATAGAGGGAGTAGTGATTAGCTAGACTGAGAGACGCATTCAGCTTGCTAGCTATCGAGGGAAGGGGAGGGAGTGCACGCACGTACTACGTTTTGTTGCAGTAGCTAGCTAGCTAGCTACGTGCACGCATGTGTGGGGGGGGGGGGGGGGGGGGGGGGGGGGGGGGGGGGGGGGGGGGGGGGGGGGGGGGGGGGGGGGGGGGGGGGGGGGGGGGGGGGGGGGGGGGGGGGGGGGGGGGGGGGGGGGGGGGGGGGGGGGGGGGGGGGGGGGGGGGGGGGGGGGGGGGGGGGGGGGGGGGGGGGGGGGGGGGGGGGGGGGGGGGGGGGGGGGGGGGGGGGGGGGGGGGGGGGGGGGGGGGGGGGGGGGGGGGGGGGGGGGGGGGGGGGGGGGGGGGGGGGGGGGGGGGGGGGGGGGGGGGGGGGGGGGGGGGGGGGGGGGGGGGGGGGGGGGGGGGGGGGGGGGATCCGGCTTTGCTTCGCATCGCCGACCACTCCACCCTGCAACCCTCGCTCCACACTTGTCCCTCTTTGTGTCTAGCATTGCTTCACATTGACATCCACTCCCACATTGTTTCTCCCACTAACCATCCATTTAGATTTGATGCTCCAAACTAGTCATTTGATATTGAATTGGTGGATTACTTTGGAGATACAAAAGATGATAATGTATCTTTGATCAACCTTAAAGCCTAAATCAAAATGCGACATGTCATTTGATATATATTTAATTGCTGGATTATTTGAGCATCCGCGCGCTTTACATGCGGGTTTGCCCTCGGCTGATCTCCACACCTTGCCGACCGCGGGTAATTAACCTTGATGGGTGTGTCATAACGCCTTGAGAGGCCCTGTAGTCCTGTTGCCAAGTTGGACCGAGTGCACGACGTGTCTTGTGTTGATTGAAAGAAGACGTTGCAGTGACTGAACAGAGTTGATCGGTTTTCGAAAGCTAGCTAGCCAGCCTTGAAAGTTGAATGGATGCATGGTTAGTAGGGTGGGAGGACGGTGTTCTATTTTTGGAGGAGCCATTGCCGCCGGCCCTGTGTTTGGAGAGAGAAAATAATATAAGGCCGACTTTACATCCCAAGAAAAAAAGAAATTAACTTTTGGCGAGAATGCATGGCAATCGAGTCTTGCAACGTTTGCTCGTGGCAACGAACCTAGGTTGATGCATGCATGCATGCCTAGTGTTGTGTTTGTTGTTATGGCGGGACGACGCGCGGTGACGGTTAATTCGATCGATCGATCGACGCGCGCGTAGCTAGGCCATCTCGCCGGATCGGAGGAGGTGTGAAAAAGAATGCCATCTTTCTGACGGATGGGAGCGAGGACGCCGGCGGAGGGCTCAAATGCCGGCGGCGAGTCGCAAGGAAGAAGAAGACGAGGACGACGCGCGTATGTATGTGCATGTATGGGGGAATGAGAGAGAGTACGTACGTAGGTACGTCCGGGGGTCGTGGGTGGGTCCCACTCCAAGCGAATATATACCGTGGTGTGCGTGCACCGGGGATTCCATTGGTTGGTGATTATTTGTTGGTGGAACGAAATCGTCGATCCTAAAGTTGCAATCTTTCCTTCTTCTTTTTTTACGGGAAGAAGTTATAATCTTTCCTTCTTCTTTTTTTACGGGAAGAGGAAGAAGTTGCAATCTTTTCTTCTTCTTCTTTTCCATGGGAAGAAGTTGCAATCTTTAACGGAGGATCGATGATTGATCAAAGAAGGGTCATTCCTGATCTTGTGTGTGTGTGTGTTGTAATCAAGATCTTGTGGGTGTGTTGTAATGCATAGTCACCGGGGCTTACGCCAGCACATCGGAGATCGGCGGTGGGGGAACGTCGCTGAAGATGAAGCACCATAAGACGGTTGAGATAGAAGAAGAGAAACCGTCTGACTCTTTGAAAAAAAAATCAAGGTGACGCGCACCTAGGTGCTCCATAATTTTGCTCGCCTGTTCTGCACTTGCAAAATCTGGAATTTCTTTTTTTTTCACCTGAAAAAGCTAATGACACTAATCAGTCTATGGTAAATGCTAGTACGATGTTGACTGAGTAAAATCTGCTGTGGTGCAGGCGAGCGGTTCTCGGAGATCGTGGGCAGCCCGTACTACATGGCTCCGGAAGTGCTTCGCCACAGCTACGGCCCCGAGGTGGACATCTGGAGCGCCGGCGTCATCCTCTACATCCTCCTCTGCGGCGTCCCGCCCTTCTGGGCCGAGACGGAGCAGGGCGTGGCGCGCTCCATCCTCCGTGGCGTGCTGGACTTCAACCGCGAGCCCTGGCCCCGGATCTCCGACAGCGCCAAGAGCCTCGTCCGCCAGGGGGGGGGGGGGGGGGGGGGGGGGGGGGGGGGGGGGGGGGGGGGGGGGGGGGGGGGGGGGGGGGGGGGGGGGGGGGGGGGGGGGGGGGGGGGGGGGGGGGGGGGGGGGGGGGGGGGGGGGGGGGGGGGGGGGGGGGGGGGGGGGGGGGGGGGGGGGGGGGGGGGGGGGGGGGGGGGGGGGGGGGGGGGGGGGGGGGGGGGGGGGGGGGGGGGGGGGGGGGGGGGGGGGGGGGGGGGGGGGGGGGGGGGGGGGGGGGGGGGGGGGGGGGGGGGGGGGGGGGGGGGGGGGGGGGGGGGGGGGGGGGGGGGGGGGGGGGGGGGGGGGGGGGGGGGGGGGGGGGGGGGGGGGGGGGGGGGGGGGGGGGGGGGGGGGGGGGGGGGGGGGGGGGGGGGGGGGGGGGGGGGGGGGGGGGGGGGGGGGGGGGGGGGGGGGGGGGGGGGGGGGGGGGGGGGGGGGGGGGGGGGGGGGGGGGGGGGGGGGGGGGGGGGGGGGGGGGGGGGGGGGGGGGGGGGGGGGGGGGGGGGGGGGGGGGGGGGGGGGGGGGGGGGGGGGGGGGGGGGGGGGGGGGGGGGGGGGGGGGGGGGGGGGGGGGGGGGGGGGGGGGGGGGGGGGGGGGGGGGGGGGGGGGGGGGGGGGGGGGGGGGGGGGGGGGGGGGGGGGGGGGGGGGGGGGGGGGGGGGGGGGGGGGGGGGGGGGGGGGGGGGGGGGGGGGGGGGGGGGGGGGGGGGGGGGGGGGGGGGGGGGGGGGGGGGGGGGGGGGGGGGGGGGGGGGGGGGGGGGGGGGGGGGGGGGGGGGGGGGGGGGGGGGGGGGGGGGGGGGGGGGGGGGGGGGGGGGGGGGGGGGGGGGGGGGGGGGGGGGGGGGGGGGGGGGGGGGGGGGGGGGGGGGGGGGGGGGGGGGGGGGGGGGGGGGGGGGGGGGGGGGGGGGGGGGGGGGGGGGGGGGGGGGGGGGGGGGGGGGGGGGGGGGGGGGGGGGGGGGGGGGGGGGGGGGGGGGGGGGGGGGGGGGGGGGGGGGGGGGGGGGGGGGGGGGGGGGGGGGGGGGGGGGGGGGGGGGGGGGGGGGGGGGGGGGGGGGGGGGGGGGGGGGGGGGGGGGGGGGGGGGGGGGGGGGGGGGGGGGGGGGGGGGGGGGGGGGGGGGGGGGGGGGGGGGGGGGGGGGGGGGGGGGGGGGGGGGGGGGGGGGGGGGGGGGGGGGGGGGGGGGGGGGGGGGGGGGGGGGGGGGGGGGGGGGGGGGGGGGGGGGGGGGGGGGGGGGGGGGGGGGGGGGGGGGGGGGGGGGGGGGGGGGGGGGGGGGGGGGGGGGGGGGGGGGGGGGGGGGGGGGGGGGGGGGGGGGGGGGGGGGGGGGGGGGGGGGGGGGGGGGGGGGGGGGGGGGGGGGGGGGGGGGGGGGGGGGGGGGGGGGGGGGGGGGGGGGGGGGGGGGGGGGGGGGGGGGGGGGGGGGGGGGGGGGGGGGGGGGGGGGGGGGGGGGGGGGGGGGGGGGGGGGGGGGGGGGGGGGGGGGGGGGGGGGGGGGGGGGGGGGGGGGGGGGGGGGGGGGGGGGGGGGGGGGGGGGGGGGGGGGGGGGGGGGGGGGGGGGGGGGGGGGGGGGGGGGGGGGGGGGGGGGGGGGGGGGGGGGGGGGGGGGGGGGGGGGGGGGGGGGGGGGGGGGGGGGGGGGGGGGGGGGGGGGGGGGGGGGGGGGGGGGGGGGGGGGGGGGGGGGGGGGGGGGGGGGGGGGGGGGGGGGGGGGGTCGTGTGCATTTGCGTGTATGGTTAGTGCACGATTAAGCCGGGGTCGTCACACAGCGCACCAGAGCAGCAACCATCTCCGATGAAGAAAGTTGTAAATCGAAAGCATCAAACTTGTAAACACCCAAACCAAGACGAACAAAGACCGTATCCAAACAGATCCACCGAAGACCAACACCGACCGAATCCCGCAAGATACGACAGAGACACACCTCCACACGCCCTCCGACGACGCTAGACGCATCATCGGGACGGGGATAAAATGTGGGAGATATTATTCCTACCGAGGGACATCGCCGCTGCCACACAGCTCCAACCAAGACACTGAACCTAACAAGAACGAGAACAGGGTCCCTCTCGCCGGCGGGGGGGCGAGATCCTCCGCACCTCCATGGCCCAAAGGCCATCGGAGATGGGGCGGACCGGCGGCGGCACGGACGGGAGGAGGAGGAAAGTTTGGGATGTTTTTTTTGTGGAGGAGAAAATAGATGGGGACTTGAATCCACAGAAAGAATGTTAATTATTTCCCGCTTCGGTACAACCCCACTCACTAAACGTATAAAGGGCAATATGGACCTTTTGCAAATCATACGTATGTACAGTGGGTCGCCCGATATACACCGTACGTTTGCCTCTGAAGCGAGCTCAGCCCTTAGCCGCAACGACTTAAAAAAGCGAGCTCGGCCCTTAGCCGCAGCGACTTAAAAAAAAGGCAGCGCTAACCACACCCATGCTGGTATTCGAACTACAGACCTCCAGGTTGGGGAGGAGTGCACTTTACCAGTCGAGCTAACAAGGCTTGTTGAACAAAATGGAACGCGCACGGTTAAGAACAAAATACAACACAGAATCCAGACAGTTTTTGATTTTTTTCGAATATTTCTTGGAAATTGTGAACAAATTTTCAAAAAGCGAGCAATGTTTGAAAATCCGACAGTTTTTTGAACAACTCGAACAAATTTTGAAATTTCATTTTTTTTCAAGTGTAAACATTTTTTGATAGAAACAATTTTTGAAAATCCTGAACATTTTCTGAATTTTGAGAACAAAATTTGATAATACCAACATTTATCAAAATTTTGAACAATTTTAAAAAAGCATGAACAATATTTAAAATTACCGAATATTTTTCGAACACGTGAACATTTTTTGAATTTGTGAACAAATTTTGAAAACGGGGACTTTTTTTGAATCGATGAACTTTTTTCAAATCCGCGAGCGCTTGGGCTGGCCCAACAGGTGCCCGACGGGAGCGATGTCGTCGCCTAGTTGGGCCAAAGCCTAAGCATTTTTTTCTATTTTTTCATTTTTATTCTCTTTTTTCGTTAATTCATTTTTCTCCGTTTTGAACTTTTTTAAACCAGTTCAAAAATTTAAATAGTGTTTGTAATAGCAAAATAACAGTTTTAAGTAACAATTTTAAATTCTTTTTCCTTCA
>JAAAWM010008387.1:0-13768 GCA_036873465.1 Thinopyrum obtusiflorum
ATCTTGCCGAGGATTTTCGTCTTCTGGTTATCACTAGTCTTGTATGCTTCTGGTCTTCACAAAGATCTGGATGCCACCACAGAGGCACCTCCCGAGCCTTGGTTCCAATGTGGTTGATGGAGTTGGAACTCTTGGGCTCAAGGGTGGAGGCTCTGCTGGTGTTGGGCAAGTTGCCCCGGCAAGGTTCTTGCCGGGGCTGTGGAGGCCGCCCCGGCAAGGGCCTTGCCGGGGGAGTTCACCTCGCCCTTCTGCTCTTCGTGCTTCTGGCTTGGTGTTGCTCTGGTTGTCTTGTGGCTTTGCTTCCTTCCTCTGCCCCGCTAAGTGTGGCCGTAGGCACGGCTCCAACTGCCCGCGCACAAGTAAAGGGGTAAAAAATAGGACCCCTCCTTTTGTGCACCGACAATCTCGTTGCCCTTACAAACTTCTTGGTTCAACTCCACATCATCTCGGAGGCTCCCAAGCGACACCTAACCAATCTAGGAGACACCACACTCCAAAAGGTAATAGACCATGTGATGATGATGAACTCGTTGCTCTTGTGATTCAAATGTTAGTCTCCCCAACACTCAACTCTCTCTCATAGTTTTGGCTATGGTGGAAGAAGGATTTGAGTGGAAAGCAACTTGGGAAGGCTAGAAATCAAGATTCAAATAGTAGGAATGGAATCTCTTGATCTCAACACATGAGTAGGTTGTTCTCTCTCAGAAAATGAGTAGTGGAAGTGTAGGCATGCTCTAATGGCTCTCTTACTAAGTAAGAGGGGGTGGACGGGTATATATAGCCTCCACACGAAATCCAACTATTACACAGTTTTGACTCAACTCAGTGGCACCGATCAGAAATCTCGATGGAACCGACCTGTGTAAAAGATATGAACGTTGCAGGTCTCGGTGGGACCGACTAGAAACAACTCGGATGGATCGATGTGCAATGGTTAGGGCAAACCTCGTTTCGGTGGCACCAATTGCATCAACTCAGTAGTACCGAAATGACGCAATAAGGCAACATAAAGTTGGCAAGCCATCTCGATGGTGCCGATCGCAAAACTCGGTAGGACCGAAATAATTGCAACGGGTTACAGAGAGTTGGCAGGGCCATCTAGGTGGGACCGGGATCCATATCGGTGGATTGGATTTGTTAGGGTTTAGCTGTGGCAGTGTCCAGATGAACTCGGTGGGTCTGGATAGGGAAGTTTCGGTGGGACCAAGTTGTTATGTAGGGTTTTGGACAAATTTGGATAGAGAAAGTGGTTGTATGTTTTGGAGCAATATCACTAAGCACTTGAGCAAATAGATCATAATCAAAACCTCATCCCCTTTTAATAGTATTGGCTTTCCTATGGAATATATGTGATTGTGTATCACTTAAACAAAAATGTAGAGTCTTGAGCTTTTGCCAATCCATGTCCTTAGCATTTTGAGGGGTCCACAAGCACTAGTCCTTACCATGCCAATCACTGAACTTCCGAAAATCTTTAACTTGAATGGATATTAGTTCAATGATATATATGTTGTTATGAATTACCTAAACCACCCCGGATTAGTTGCACTTTCAATATCCCCCTTTTTGGTAATTAATGACAACATATAGATCAAAGCTACCACAAATGATTAAATGAATGAAATACATCATCGCTTTGAGAAGTACTATGTGATAAGCAAGAGCTCCCCCTAAATTTGTGCATTATTAAAATTTGCGTTTGAATGCAAATGCACAATCGATATTGATCATGGGTCACTCTTCCATGTCACATACAACTTGGTGGAACACACAAAATGATATGATTGGAATAGTAAGCACGCATCACCAAAACACAAGTGAATGATCATACAAGGATAATCATAATGATAAGCATTGGGCACAACATGAAGCATAGTATGATCAAACACAAACAACCAACATAGTATCTCACGAACAAAGTAGCACAGACCAAATAGTAGCAAAAACTCGAGAAATCAAACGAGCAAAAGCAAGACACACTCTCTCTCGAAGCCTAATGATATATACAAATTCCCCCCCTTTGGCAACAAGTACCAAAAAGCTCGAATAGGTATAGAGCCATGCGTCTCTCTAGGCACGATCCTTGGCAGCTCCTGCAGGCGATCTCTGGCTGGCAACTACAATGTGCGTAGATGGCATTGAGAGAAGGGCATGTAAAAAAGCTTCGGCTGATGCCTACTGGGCGGGTGGAGTAGAAACTGGTGGTGGCACTGATGAAGCGGCATCTGGGGCTGAGACTGTGGTCCTCATGTCTGCAACAGGTACAACAGCAGACCTGGATGCCCCAGGCACTGTATGGAATCGGTCAGTCATCAGTTTGTCATCTCCACTATCCTCTACAGCAACTCTAGCTGTATCACGTCATCCCTCAGCTTCTCCACTATGCTCTGAACCTCTGTGATCTTCAAATCAAGATCATAAATCTTTGCCTCGACTACCCGCTCTAAGCTCTCCTACTTCTTGGTCAGGTTGGCCAGACTTTGCTCAACCCTCAGGGTTGCTTCCAGAAGATAAGTCATTTGATCGTTCTTCGTCTTGAGGTTGGCAATGGGAGCATTGGGAGCAGATGCTTCCTAGGCTGCATTAGCTACAGCAGTTGCCTGTATCTTCTCCCGTGCCTCAGCAGAAGTAGGGTGAGAAGGATCCATCAGCACTACATTATCCTCGAACTCTAGCAACAAAGGGAGATGCTTGCAATCAAGAATACATGTGCTCAATCCAACCTTGGATTTGATGAGCAACTGAATGTGTGGAGCAAAATCACATGATCTCTTTTGGTCGGCTGTAGTTCTCTTGATAGTTCCAACAATTAAGTTCATCACCTTGAACTTCTGAGGTGTGTCAAAGAGATGCAGAAGGTTGATGGAATGGCCATGGATCATCTTGTCATCTCCAGATTTGGGCAACAGAGTGTGCCTCAAAATAGTGTTTATGGTGGCCAAACCAGATAACAAATGCTTCACGAATCCCAACTTGTGAGTCCCAAGATCTTTCCGAGGAATGGTGTAGGATCAAAAGTATGTCTAGATCTGGTTATCTACCATCCTCAAAGAATTCACCTTGCAAGCCAATATGAACAATAGTCCAAATGACAGGGTTATGACCCAGAATATGCATTTTCATCTTATGCTTCCAACAAGCAAAATTTGTACCATCAAAATATGGACCTCTTCGGTAATAGTTACCCTCACTAGACGCCATACTCTCCTAGGTTGTGAAATCAATGCTATGATCACCAAAGCAATGGAAATCTAGGCTTACAGAAACCAAAGCTCTGATACCACTTGTAGGATCGAAAGTATGTCTACAGGGGGGTGATTAGACTACTTGACCAAATAAAACCTACCATTTTCCAAATTTTAGTTGTAGGCAGATTTTAGCAATTATGACAAGTCAAGTAACACTCTACACATGAAAATCTAACAGTATAACAGCATAATGTAAGACATATCACATGTAAATAATGGGAAGGGTTTGGAGAAGGCAAACGCAATGGGGACACAAGATTTTGGCGTGGTTTCGATAGGTGGTGTGACATGTCTCCGTCGTATCTATAATTTTTGATAGTTTCAGGCCAATATTCTACAACTTTCATATACTTTTGGCAACTTTTTATACTATTTTTGGGACTAACATATTGATCCAGTGCCCAGTACCAGTTCCTGT
The DNA here is from genome assembly GCA_036873465.1 of Thinopyrum obtusiflorum. Classification (NCBI taxonomy): domain Eukaryota; kingdom Viridiplantae; phylum Streptophyta; class Magnoliopsida; order Poales; family Poaceae; genus Thinopyrum; species Thinopyrum obtusiflorum. The sequence goes on from JAAAWM010008387.1 coordinate 3,667, forward strand.
TTGTTGCATGTTTTTTGTTTCACAGAATATCCATACCAAACGAAGTACAAATGCGATAAAAACTTACAGAGATTTTTTTGGAATATATGTGATTTTTGGGAATTGGAATCAACGCGAGACGATGCCCGAGGGGCCCACAAGCCCTAGGGGCGCGCCTCCCTACCCAGGGCACGCCTGGGAGGCTTGTGGCCAACCCGTAAGGCGGTTGGTGCACATCTTCGGCCGCAAGAAAGCTAATATCCGGAAAAAAAAATTGTTAAAATTTCAGCCAGTCGGAGTTATGGATCTCCGAGAATTTAAGAAACGGTGAAAGGCCAGAATCTGAGAGCGCAAAAATAGAAGGAAACAGAGAGAGAGAGAGAGAGAGAGAGATCCAATCTCAGAGAGCTTCCTGCCCCTCCGCCACCATGGAGGCCAAGGACCAGAGAGGAAACCCTCCTACGATCTAGGGGGGAGGTCAAGGAAGAAGAAGAAGATGGAGGGGGGCTCTCTCCCCCTCTCTCCCGGTGGCGCCGGAACGCCGCCGGGGCAATCAACGTGTGACGACGATCTACACCAGCACCTCCATCATCTTCCCCAACATCTTCATCACCTTCCCTCATCTTATTCAGTGGTCCACTCTCCTGCAACCCGCTGTACCCTCTACTTGAACATGAAGCTTTATGCTTCATATTATCATCCAATGATGTGTTGCCATCCTATGATGCTTGATTAGATTTTTGTTGTCCTATCAGTGATTGGTGAATTGCTATGATTGGTTTAATTTGCTTGTGGTTATGTTGTTGTCCTTTGATGCCCATCATATGAGCGCGTGTGTGGATCACACCATAGAGTTAGTTGTATGTTGATAGGACTATGTATTGGAGGGCAAGGGTGACAGCAGCTTCAGCCTAGCATAGAAATTGATGCATACGGGACTGAAGGGGGACCAATATATCTTAATGCTATTGTTGGGTTTTACCTTAATGAAGATTAGTAGTTGCGGATGCTGGCTAATACTTACAGTCATAAGTGCATAGAATTCCAAGTAAGGGATGACATGCTAGCAGTGGCCTCTCACACATAAAACTTGCTATCGGTCTAGTAACATAGTCAATTGCTTAGGGACAATTCTGCAACTCCTACCACCACTTTTCCACACTCGCTATGCTAACTTAATTGTTTATTCATCTAAATAGCCCCTAGTTTTTATTTTTGTGCTCTTTATTATCTTGCAAGCCTATCCTACAACACCTACAAAGTACTTCTAGTTTCATACTTGTTCTAGGTAAAGCGAACATTAAGCGTGCGTGGAGTTGTATCGGTGGTCGATAGAACTTGAAGGGAATATAAATTCTACCTTTTAGCTCCTCGTTGAGTTCGACACTCTTATTTATCGAGAAAGGCTACAACTAATCCCCTATACTTGTGGGTTATCAAGACCTTTTTCTGGCGCCGTTGCCGGGGAGCAATAGCATGGGGTGAATATTCTCGTGTGTGCTTGTTTGCTTTATCACTAAGTAGAATTTATTTGCCGTTCTAAGTTGTTCTCTATATTTAGTTATGGATATGGAACACGAAATACCAAAAAAATTAGGTATACTTGCCACTCATGGAGATGGGGATCCTCCTAAAACCCTCGATGCTCGCTGTGTGGAAAATATTAAACACTACTCTGATAATCCTAAGAAAACTCCATTCAACTTGATAATGGGAGACACGTTGGATCAACATGAATACTCTAGGGATTATCGCTTGACTCAAAAAGGGAAACTATTATGGGATCAAATTCATATGTTGCATTGGTATGCTTGGAATTTATGCCGGAGATATGATTATACTTGTTGCTCTAGGATGAAGGCTCCACACCTTTCCCTTTCATGTAAATTTTGTGATAATGAAACCTTGGCTTCTTATGCTAATGGTATATATGATTACTATGATGTGGAACAAATAGAAGAATTTGTTGCTTTTAAGGGTGCTTATGAAATTGAATCTTTGTTTGAAAAGTGTGAAAATCTTGATGGTGCTATTTACATACTTGAAAATTTAGCTATACTTAAATATTGCTACGAGAATTATGAATATAATGTCGATATTAATGAGTTTATGAGAAAGTTTCTGCTATCCAAGAAGAGACTAATATTTTGCAAGAATATGTGGAAGAAGAAATTGATGACACTGTGATCTCATTAGATGAAAAAGATGAGGAGGAGAGCGAAGAACAATGGAAGGAAGAGCGGATTGATCACCCGTGCCCACCTTCTAATGAGAGAAACTCTTCAACCCATACATTGTTTAATTTCCCTTCGTTCTTACCGAAGGATGAATGCTATGATGATTGCTATGATCCCTTGAATTCGTTTGAAATATCCCTTTTTGATGAACTTGATGCTTGCTATGCTTTTGGCCATGATGCCAATATGAATTATACTTATGGAGATGAACTTGCTATAGTTCCGTATGTTAAGAATGAAATTGTTACTATTGCACCCACGCATGATAGTTCTATTATCTTTTTGAATTCTCCCAACTACACTATACCGGAGAAGTTCGCGCTTATTAAGGATTATCTTGATGGGTTGAGTTTTACTACTACACATGATGATTTTGATGAATATAATATGCATGTGCTTGCTGCTCCTACTTGCAATTATTATGAGAGAGGAACTACATTTCCGCCTCTCTATGTTTTCAATCTGATAAAATTGCAAGAAACTGTTTATGCTATGTATCGGCCTTTACTATGTGTGCATGAATTGTTCTTTTATGAAATGCCGATGCACAGGAAGAAAGTTAGACTTCGTTGTTGCATGATATATGTTACTTTGTGCTCACTACTAAATTAGAAATCATTGTTAATTAAAATCGGCTTTGATATACCTTGGGATCTGGGTGGATCCATTACTTGAGCACTATATGCCTAGCTTAATGGCTTTAAAGAAAGCGCTGCCAGCGAGACAACCCGGAAGTTTTAGAGAGTCATTTATTTCTGTTGCGTGCTTTTATAAAGTTTAAAAACAAAAAAATAAAGTGGGGAACCTAAAACTTTTTCAAAAAGAAAAGTGAAAGTAAGAAAGACGAGCACCGTTGAAGTGGAGGAGCTCCTTGAAATTTGTTCATGCCCATGGAAACTTTGCAAACCTTGATTACAGAAATTTTTCAACAAAAATAATTATCCCCTTGTACAAATCCATTGTATTATAAAAATAATGTGCCAAGATTTTCCTTTAGGATGATTAGATTGCTTGTTTGGTATGTGTAGTGGAAAAACAGAAACTTTGGCTGTAGTGCGTGATTTTTCATTTTTTACTGGAACGTCAAATGTTTCTGAAATTTTTACACAGTACTTCTATGCATATTTTTTATTTTGTCCTAATTTTTCAGAACTTTTAGAGTTACAGAAGTATGGAAGATGTTTAGATTGCTACAGACTGTCCTGTTTAAGATAGTTTCTGTTTTTTATGCATTGTTTTGCTTGTTTTGATGAAACTACCGATTTTATCAGTGGTATAAGCCATGGAGAAGTTATAATACAGTAGCTACAATGCAAAAATAAAATATGAATGATTTTTCAATGGTACTTAAATTAGTGATTTGCTTTATTATACTAACAGATCTCACGAGGGTTTTGTTAAGTTTTGTGTGATTGAAGTTTTCATGTTTTGGGTAAGATCACGATGGATGAAGGAATAATGAGTGGAAAGAGACTAAGCTTGGGGATTCCCAAGACACCCCAAGGTAATATTCAAGTACTCCTAAGCAACTAAGCTTGGGGATGCCCTGGAAGGCATCCCCTCTTTCTTCTAACGACCATCGGTAATTTTACTTGGAGCTATATTTTTATTCGTGACATGATATGCGTAAATTCTTGGAGCGTCGTGTGCCTTTTATTTTTATTTTAGTAATGCACCATGCTGGTATGAGATAGTCCTTGGTAAATTTATATAAGGCTTCATGCACTTCACTTATATCTTTTGAGTATGACTTTACAGAATGCTTCATGTGCTTCACTTATATCATTTGAAGTTTGGATTGCCTGTTTCTCTACACATAAAAAACCGCCATTTGTAGAATGCTCTTTTGCTTCATTTATATTTGTTAGAGAGTGGGCATATATTTTATAGAAAGAATTAAACTCTCTTGCTTCACTTATATCTATTTAGAGAGTCAACAGGAATTGGTCGTTCACATGGTTAGTCATTAAATCCTACATAAAACTTGGGGATCACTGAATATGATATGTTTGATTCCTTGCAATAGTTTTGCGATATAAAGATGTTGATATTAGAGTCATGCTAGTAAGTAATTGTGGATTGGTAGAAATACTTGTGTTAAGGTTTGTGATTCCCAAAGCATGCACGTATCGTGAACCGTTGTGTGATGAAGTCGGAGCATGATTTATTTTTTGAGTGTCTTCCTTATGAGTGGCGGTCGGGGACGAGCGATGGTCTTTTCCTACCAATCTATACCCCTAGGGGCATGCATATTAGTACTTTGCTTCGATGGCTAATAAATTTTTGCAATAAGTATGTGAGTTCTTTATGACTAATTTTGAGTCCATAGATTATACGCACTCTCACCCTTCCACCATTGCTAGCATTTCTCGTGCCGCACAACTTTTGCCGGTGCATTAAACCATCCTTATATCTTTCTCAAAACAGCCACCATACCTACCTATCATGGCATTTCCAAACCCATTTCGAGATATATTGCCATGCAACTTCCATCGTCATCATATACATGACTTGAGCGTTCATTGTCATATTGCTTTGCATGATCGTAAGATAGCTAGCATGATATTTACATAGCTTGTCTATTTTTTTATCTTTGCTATGCTTGATCATTGCGCATCCTAGTACACTGCCAGAGGCATTCATACAGTCATCACGTGTTAGTTTTATCGAGTTGTAACATCGAGTTGTAAGTAAATAAAAGTGTGATGATCATCATTTAGAGCATTGCCCTAGTGAGGAAAGAATGATGGAGGCTATGATTCCCTCACATCGGGATGAGACTTCGAACTTACAAAAATAAAAAGAGCCCAAAGAGCCCAAAAAAAGAGGCCAAAGAGCCCAAAAAAATGAGCGAATAAGAGAGAGGGGGCAATCTTACTATCCTTTTACCACACTTGTGCTTCAGAGTAGCACCATGTTCTTCATATACAGAGTCTCTTGAGTTATCACTTTCATATACTAGTGGGAATTTTTCATTATAGAACATGGCTTGTATATTCCGATGATGGGCTTCCTCAAAATGCCCGAGGTCTTCATGAGCAAGCAAGCTGGATGCACACACACTTAGTTTTCAGTTTTAGCTTTCATACACTTATAGCTCTAGTGCATCTATTGCATGGAAATCCCTACTCACGTGCATCGATATCGATTGATGGGCATCTCCATAGCTCATTTTATTTGCCTAGTTGATGTGAGACTTTCTCCTTTTTTGTCTTCTCCTCATAAGCACCTTCTAGTCCACCTATAGTGCTATATCCATGGCTTATGCTCATGTATTGCGTCAAAGTTGAAAAAGCTTGAGAACATTAAAAGTATGAAACAATTGCTTGGCGTGTCATCGGGGTTGTGCATGATGAAATACTTTGCGTGGTGAAGATGGAGCATAGCCAGACTATATGATTTTGTAGGGATAACTTTTTTTAGCCATGATATTTTGAGAAGACATGATTGCTTTATCAGTATGCTTGAAGTATTATTGTCTTTATTTCCAATTATAGACTATTGCTTTGAATCACTCGTGTCTTAATATTCATGCCATGATTAGATTATATGATCAAGATTATGCTAGGTAGCATTCCACATCAAAAATTATCTTTTTTATCATTTACCTACTCGAGGACGAGTAGGAATTAAGCTTGGGGATGCTGATACGTCTCCATCATATCTATAATTTTTGATCGTTTCATGCCAATATTCTATAAATTTCATATACTTTTGGCAACTTTTTATACTATTTTTGGGACTAACATATTGGTCCAGTGCCTAGTGCCATTTCATGTTTGTTGCATGTTTTTTGTTTCGCAGAATATCCATACCAAACAAAGTCCAAACGCGATAAAACTTACGTAGAATTTTTAGGAATATATGTGATTTTGGGGAATTGGAATCAACGCGAGATGATGCCCTAGGGGCCCACAAGCCCTAGGGGGCGCCCCTACCTAGGGCACACTTGGGAGGCTTGTGGCCACCCCGTAAGGTGGTTGGTGCCCTTCTTCGGCCGCAAGAAATCTAATATCCCGATAAAAATCGTGTTAAAATTTCAGCCCAATCAGAGTTATGGATCTCGGGAAATTTAAGAAACAGCAAAACGCCAGAATCTGAGAGCGCAAAAATAGAAGGCAACAGAGAGAGAGAGAGAGAGAGAGAGAGAGAGAGAGAGAGAGAGAGATCCAATATCGGAGGGGCTCCCGTCCCTCCGCCGCCATGGAGGCCAAGGACCAGAGGGGAAACCCTCCTCCCATCTAGGGGGGAGGTCAAGGAAGAAGAAGGAGGGGGGCTCTCTCCCCCTCTCTCCTGGTGGCGCTAGAACGCCACGGGGGCAATCATTGTGTGACGGCGATCTACACGAACACCTTCGTAATCTTCTCCAACATCTTCATCACCTTCCCTCATCTTATTCAGCGCTCCACTCTCCCGCAACCCGTTGTACCCTCTATTTGAACATGGTGCTTTATGCTTCATATTATTATCCAATGATGTGTTGCCATCCTATGATGCTTGAGTAGATTTTTGTTGTCCTATCGGTGATTGGTGAATTGCTATGATTGGTTTAATTTGCTTGTTGTTAGGTTGCTGTCCTTTGGTGCCCATCATATGAGCGCGCGTGTGGATCACACCATAGGGTTAGTTGTATGTTGATAGGACTATGTATTGGAGGGCAAGGGTGACAGCATAGAAATTGATGCATACGGGATTGAAGAGGGACCAATATATATTAATGCTATGGTTGGGGTTTACCTTAATGAATGTTAGTAGTTGCGGATGCTTGTGAATAGTTCCAATCATAAGTGCATTGAATTCCAAGTAAGGGATGACATGCCAGCAGTGGCCTCTCCCACATAAAACTTGCTATCGGTCTAGTAACGTAGTCAATTGCTTAGGGACAATTCCGCAACTCCTACCACCACTTTTCCACACTCGCTTTACTAACTTAATTGTTTATTCATCTAAACAGCCTCTAGTTTTTATTTTTGTGCTCTTTATTATCTTACAAACATATCCTACAACACCTACGAAGTACTTCTAGTTGCATACTTGTTCTAGGTAAAGGAACGTTAAGCGTGCGTAGAGTTGTATCGGTGGTCAATAGAACTTGAAGGGAATATAAATTCTACCTTTAGCTCCTCGTTGAATTCGACACTCTTATTTATCGAGAGAGGCTACAAATGATCCCATATGCTTGTGGGTTATCATGGTGCTATCGTACATCCACATTGATGGAGACGTCAACCCATGAAGGGTAACGGCTACGTGAGTCCACGAAGGGCTCCTCCCACGAAGGATCCACGAAGAAGCAACCTTGTCTATCCCACCATGGCCATCGCCCACAAAGGACTTGACTCACTCTGGTAGATCTTCACGAAGTAGGCGATCTCCTTACCCTTACAAACTTCTTGGTTCAACTCCACTTCTTGTCGGAGGCTGCCAAGCGACACCTAACCAATCTAGGAGACACCACTCTCCAAAAGGTAATAGACGGTGTGTTGATGATGAACTCATTGCTCTTGTGCTTCAAATGATATTCTCCCCAACACTCAACTCTCTCTCACAGATTTGGCCATGGTGGAAGATGGATTTGAGTGGAAAGCAACTTGGGGAAGGCTAGAAATCAATGTTCAAATGGTAGGAATGGAAACTCTTGATCTCAACACATGAGTAGGTGGTTATCTATTCGAAAATGAATGGTGGAAGTGTACGCACGTTCTGATGGCTCTCCTCAATGAGGAAGAAGGGGTAGAGGGGTATATATAGCCTCCACACAAAATCCAACCATTACACACTTTTGACCCAAGTCGGTGGCACCGATCCGAAATCTCGGTGGCACCGACCTATGTAAATATATGAACATTAGGTATCTCGGTGAGACCGACGGGAAGAACTTAGAGGGATCGATGTGCAAGGGCTTACGGCAAACCTCATCTCAGTGGCACCGATTGCATCATCTTGGTGGGACCGAAGTGAAGCAATTAGGCAATAGAGAGGTAGTCAAGCCATCTCGGTGGTACCAATTGCAATTCTCGGTGGGACCAAATGATTGCAACTAGCAACAGAGAGCTGGCAAGGCCATCTCGGTGAGACCGAGATCCATATCGGTGGATTTGATTTGTTAGGGTTTGGCAGTGGCTAAGTCCAGATGAACTCAGTGGCTCCGGATAGGAAATTTCGGTGGGGCCGAGTTGGAATGTAGGGTTTGGACATATTTGGATGGAGAAAGTGCTCGAGGATTTTGGAACAATATCATTAAGCACTTGGGCAAAAATATCATTAAGCAACACCTCATCCCCTTTTAATAGTATTAGCTTTCCTATGGACTCAATGTGATCTTGGATCACTTAACCAAAAATGTAGAGTCTTGAGCTTTTGCCAATCCATTTCCTTAGCATTTTGAGGGGTCCACAATTACTAGTCCTTGCCATGCCAATCATTGAACATCCTGAAATATTTATCATAAATGGACATTAGTTCAATGAGATATATGTTTTTATGAATTACCAAAACCACCCGGGGATTAGTTGCACTTTCAATCTCCCCCTTTTTGGTAATTGATGACAACATATATATCAAAGCTTCGACAAATGATAAAATGATTGAAATATATCATCGCTTTGTGAAGTATGTGATAAGCAAGAGCTCCCCATAAATTTGTGCATTATTTAAAAATCTGCGTTTGAATGCAAATGCACAATCGATTAGGATCGTGGGTCACTCTTCCATGTCACATACAACTTGGTGGAGCGCACAAAATGATATGAACAGAATAGTATCGGTGGGAAACGACACCTATGGGATCACAAGAATCCCTACTACGGTTACCGGGGCACGGGGTTGTGTGAAGAGCAGGATTAGCAGTCAACACAAGGATCGTTTACCCAGGTTCGGGCCACGAGGATGCGTAATACCCTAGTCCTGCTTTGGTGTGTATTTGAGAGAGAGTTCTTGAGCTCTCGAACTAGCTATGGTGGCTGCGTAGTTCAAAAGAGCCGAATCCCTCTCCAGTATGCCAAGGGCCTCCTTTTATAGTCGGAAGGGGCTGCCACAGTGGCACACAGGAGGTGGAAAGGCCTACAGTGCTGCGAGCTTATCGCTCGTGTTACAGGACAAGACAAATTTAATGCGTAGCTTAGGTGTCCCTTAGCTTTATTGGGGACGAGAACGAGGCCCGTCCCGTCCGTTGCCACCTCACCTTGCTTCGACACGTGCCCAGGCCAGCGGTGCATGCGGCGCCATGTAGGCAGGCAGGCAGCTGAGGTGGCGCGGTGGTAGGGTCTTCACGAAGATCTGCATGCCACCACGCAGGTGCTTGCTGAGTTGGCGTAGAGGCCGCCCGTCGCCATGCAGGTGCCTGCCCAGCTGGTTGAGTTAGCAGCTGCTTGGGGACGGCGGTGGAGTCTTGGTCGATGCGGGCCTGGCTGTGGCCCCGCTGACGCCCTCGGCAAGGGCCTTGCCGGGGGCCCAGCAAGGGTATTGCCGTGGCGTTGCAGTCGTCCCCGGCAAAATGCTTGCCGGGGGTCTTGTGGATCTCCTCGGCAAGGATCCTGCCGAGGGTTGCCGTCTTCTGGTTCTCATCTGATCTCATATCTCTATGGTCTTGACAAAGATTTGCATGCTACCACGGAGGTGCCTCCCGAGCCCTAGTTCTAATGTGGTTGGTTGAGTTGGAACCCGTGGGCTCAAGGGTGGCTCGCTCTGTTAGCATCGGGCAAGTTGCCCCGGCAAGGCTCTTGCCGAGGCCGCGGAGGCTGCCCCGGCAAGGCTCTTGCCGGGGCCGCGGAGGCTGCCCCGGCAAGGCTCTTGCCGGGGCCGCGGAGGCTGCCCTGGCAAGGGCCTTGCCGAGGGAGTCCACCTCGCCCTCTCGCTCTTTGGTATCTTTGGTCTTGGCGTTGCCT
>JAAAWM010008388.1:0-10000 GCA_036873465.1 Thinopyrum obtusiflorum
TGTTGTCGCTCTCTAGTTGGTCGCTTCCCAGTCTTTTTCTAGCCTTCACTTGTTCTAAGCGGGAATACTGCTTGTGCATCCACTTCCATAAACCCAAAGTTATTCCATATGAGTCCACCATACCTTCCTATATGCGGTATTTACTTGCCGTTCCAAGTAAATTTGCATGTGCCAAACTCTAAACCTTCAAATAATAATCTATTTTGTATGCCCGAATCGCTCATGTAGCGACTGGGGGCTGTGAGTATCTTCCATGCTAGGTGGGTTATTCTCACGATGAGTGGACTCCGCTCATCATTCACGAGAAAATGGCTGGTAATCGGGATGCCCAGTCCTATGATCAAAAGATCAAAAACAAAATTTCAAATAATTAAGCAAAACTCCCCCAGGATTGTTGATTGTTGGACGGCACCCATTGTTTTGGACAAGCCATGGAGTGTGATTGATTGGTGGAGGGAGAGTAAAAACTTTACCATTCTATTTGGGAACCGCCTATAATGTATGTAGCATGGAAGATATTGAGATGTCTTGGTTGTTATGTTGACAATGAAAGCATACCGCTCAAAATTATATTCATCTCTATTTTAAAAAACTTGAGCTCTGGCAACTCTGCAAATCCCTGCTTCCCTCTGCGAAGGGCCTATCTATTTACTTTTATGTTGAGTCATCATTCTCTTATAAAAAGGGGGGGGGGGGGGGGGGGGGGGGGGGGGGGGGGGGGGGGGGGGGGGGGGGGGGGGGGGGGGGGGGGGGGGGGGGGGGGGGGGGGGGGGGGGGGGGGGGGGGGGGGGGGGGGGGGGGGGGGGGGGGGGGGGGGGGGGGGGGGGGGGGGGGGGGGGGGGGGGGGGGGGGGGGGGGGGGGGGGGGGGGGGGGGGGGGGGGGGGGGGGGGGGGGGGGGGGGGGGGGGGGGGGGGGGGGGGGGGGGGGGGGGGGGGGGGGGGGGGGGGGGGGGGGGGGGGGGGGGGGGGGGGGGGGGGGGGGGGGGGGGGGGGGGGGGGGGGGGGGGGGGGGGGGGGGGGGGGGGGGGGGGGGGGGGGGGGGGGGGGGGGGGGGGGGGGGGGGGGGGGGGGGGGGGGGGGGGGGGGGGGGGGGGGGGGGGGGGGGGGGGGAAGCAATTCAGTTGACAAACTGAAAGTGATAAAGAAAAACTTTTACAAACTCTATTTGATCTTGTTCTTGCAAATATGTAAAGCCAGTATTCAAGTTTTCAGCCAAGATTATGAACTAACCATATTCACAATAACATTTAGGTCTCACATTTACTCATATCAATGGCATAATCAACTAGCGAGCAATAAAAATAAATCTCGGATGACAACACTTTTTCAAAACAATCATGATATTATATAACAGGATGGTATCTCGCTAGCCCTTTCTGAGACCGCAAAACATAAATGCAGAGCACCCCTGAAGATCAAGGACTGACTAGACATTGTAATTCATGGTAAAAGAGATCCAGTCACAGTCATACTCAATATCAATTAATAACAAAGCATACAAATGATAGTGGTGCGCTCTAACTGGTGCTTTTTATAAGAGAATGATGACTCAACATAAAAGTAAATAGATAGGCCCTTCGTAGAGGGAAGCAGGGATTTGCAGAGTTGCCAGAGCTCAAGTTTTTTAAAATAGAGATGAATATAATTTTGAGCGGTATGCTTTCATTGTCAACATAACAACCAAGACATCTCAATATCTTCCATGCTACATACATTATAGGCGGTTCCCAAACTGAATGGTAAAGTTTTTACTCCCCCTCCACCAATCAATCACACTCCATGGCTTCTCCAAAACAATGGGCGCCGTCCAACAATCAACAATCCTGGGGGAGTTTTGCTTAATTATTTGAAATTTTGTTTTTGATCTTTTGATCATAGGACTGGGCATCCTGATTACCAGCCATTTTCTCGTGAATGATGAGCGGAGTCCACTCATCATGAGAATAACCCACCTAGCATGGAAGATACTGACAGCCCCCAGTCGCTACATGGGGGGGGGGGGGGGGGGGGGGGGGGGGGGGGGGGGGGGGGGGGGGGGGGGGGGGGGGGGGGGGGGGGGGGGGGGGGGGGGGGGGGGGGGGGGGGGGGGGGGGGGGGGGGGGGGGGGGGGGGGGGGGGGGGGGGGGGGGGGGGGGGGGGGGGGGGGGGGGGGGGGGGGGGGGGGGGGGGGGGGGGGGGGGGGGGGGGGGGGGGGGGGGGGGGGGGGGGGGGGGGGGGGGGGGGGGGGGGGGGGGGGGGGGGGGGGGGGGGGGGGGGGGGGGGGGGGGGGGGGGGGGGGGGGGGGGGGGGGGGGGGGGGGGGGGGGGGGGGGGGGGGGGGGGGGGGGGGGGGGGGGGGGGGGGGGGGGGGGGGGGGGGGGGGGGGGGGGGGGGGGGGGGGGGGGGGGGGGGGGGGGGGGGGGGGGGGGGGGGGGGGGGGGGGGGGGGGGGGGGGGGGGGGGGGGGGGGGGGGGGGGGGGGGGGGGGGGGGGGGGGGGGGGGGGGGGGGGGGGGGGGGGGGGGGGGGGGGGGGGGGGGGGGGGGGGGGGGGGGGGGGGGGGGGGGGGGGGGGGGGGGGGGGGGGGGGGGGGGGGGGGGGGGGGGGGGGGGGGGGGGGGGGGGGGGGGGGGGGGGGGGGGGGGGGGGGGGGGGGGGGGGGGGGGGGGGGGGGGGGGGGGGGGGGGGGGGGGGGGGGGGGGGGGGGGGGGGGGGGGGGGGGGGGGGGGGGGGGGGGGGGGGGGGGGGGGGGGGGGGGGGGGGGGGGGGGGGGGGGGGGGGGGGGGGGGGGGGGGGGGGGGGGGGGGGGGGGGGGGGGGGGGGGGGGGGGGGGGGGGGGGGGGGGGGGGGGGGGGGGGGGGGGGGGGGGGGGGGGGGGGGGGGGGGGGGGGGGGGGGGGGGGGGGGGGGGGGGGGGGGGGGGGGGGGGGGGGGGGGGGGGGGGGGGGGGGGGGGGGGGGGGGGGGGGGGGGGGGGGGGGGGGGGGGGGGGGGGGGGGGGGGGGGGGGGGGGGGGGGGGGGGGGGGGGGGGGGGGGGGGGGGGGGGGGGGGGGGGGGGGGGGGGGGGGGGGGGGGGGGGGGGGGGGGGGGGGGGGGGGGGGGGGGGGGGGGGGGGGGGGGGGGTGTAATCGAGCATCACCTCAACGTGTGCCCCAACGTGCGCCCTGTGAAGCAGAAGGCCAGGCGGCAGTCCACAGAAAAGCAGGCCTTCATCGTCCAAGAGACCCGCAAATTAGAAGCCGCTGGGGTCATTCGCGAGGTCCGATACCCGGATTGGTTGGCCAACCCTGTCGTTGTGCCAAAGAAGGGAGGGAAGGAGCGCATGTGTGTCGACTTCACCAACCTCAACAAAGCATGCTCGCAAGATCCGTTCCCGCTCCCCCGCATCGACCAGATCGTCGATTCCATCGCAGAATGCGACCTGCTATGCTTCTTGGATGCCTTCTCTGGGTATCACCAGATCAAGATGGCGGTAGAAGACGTCGAAAAGACAGCCTTCCTAACCCCGTGTGGGGTGTACTGCTACACATGCATGCCATTCGGGCTGCGTAACGCAGGGGCGACCTTTCAGCGGCTGATGCACATCACCTTGGGCCCGCAGCTCGGGAAGAATGTTGAAGCTTACGTCGATGACATTGTGGTAAAGTCTCGGGAGGCCAGGACCCTGATACAAGACCTGGAGGAAACTTTCGGGGGGGGGGGGGGGGGGGGGGGGGGGGGGGGGGGGGGGGGGGGGGGGGGGGGGGGGGGGGGGGGGGGGGGGGGGGGGGGGGGGGGGGGGGGGGGGGGGGGGGGGGGGGGGGGGGGGGGGGGGGGGGGGGGGGGGGGGGGGGGGGGGGGGGGGGGGGGGGGGGGGGGGGGGGGGGGGGGGGGGGGGGGGGGGGGGGGGGGGGGGGGGGGGGGGGGGGGGGGGGGGCCAAGTTGGGAGAACGCGCCCTCCCTTTCTTCAAGCTGATGAAAAAGAAGGGGCCGTTCGAGTGGACTCTGGAGGCTGGCGCGACATTTCAGGACCTCAAGAGATACCTCACCAGCCCACTAGTGATGGTAGCACCGCGCCCTCTTGAGCCCCTGGTGCTTTACCTAGCCACCACACCACCCTCTGCCAGCGCAGCCCTGGTGGCGGTCCGGGAGGAGCGCCAGGCTAAGGGCCCACTAGGCGACGCCGCGCGCCAGGTCAAGACAAAGCAGCTTCAAGACGGCGCTCCTAAGGCTCCGGCGGCACCAACAGATGGCCAGGCCCCTCAGGACGGTGCTCCTGAGGCCCTGGCTCCCCCGCAAATGCCCAAGCTCCTGAGGTCCTCCAGCCTCAGGAGGTACAAGACCCCACCAGCACTTCTGCCCTCGTCGAGCACCCGGTATACTTCATCAGCACGATACTGCGTGATGCGTGGGCACGCTACCCCATGCCACAAAAGCTCTTGCTCGTGCTCCTTGTCGCCTCCCTCAAGTTGCGCCACTACTTCCAAGGCCACCCCATCAAAGTAGTATCAGCTTACCCACTGGAGAGAGTGCTCCGGAGCCCCAGTGCTGCGGGGAGAGTCGCCGAATGGAACATCGAATTACAAGCATTCCAGTTGGAGTTCAGCACCACCAGGGTTATCAAGGGTGCTGCACTTGCCGACTTCATGGCGGAATGGACCGATGTTCCTAGCCCCGAAGTAGGCGAGGACTGACCTCTCTCACTAGGAAGCGAGGCACCAGATGGCTGGGTCATGTACTTCGACGGCGCCTTCGCGCGTCAGGGTGTGGGGGCTGGAGCCGTGCTCATTTCGCCCACCCAGGACAAGCTCTACTATGCCGTGCATCTCTGCTTCCAGCAGGGAGAGAAGGTCTCCAACAACATCGTGCAGTACGAAGGCTTGATCGCCGGTCCCAAGGCTGCGCCAACCTTGGGAGTGAAGCGCCTCACCATCAAGGGCGACTCCCAGCTCCTCGTCAACTTTCCAACAAAGTATCGGAGCCGAAGGACAAACACATGGAGGTATACCTTGCGGAGGTACGCAAAATTGAGAAACAATTCTTGGGTCTGGAGCTACAGCATGTGCCCTGCGGCACGAGCAAGGAAGCGGACGACATCGCCAAGAGGGCGTCCCGGCGCCTGCCTCAGGAGCCCGGCGTCTTTGAGGAGCCGCTCTTCAAACCGTCTGCAGCTCTGCCCACAGCAGAACCAGCACCGCCTCATGAGGACCTCCTTCAGGCTCCTCTGTCGGGCACCCTGGCCTATGGCCCGACCTCAGGAGCTCGCCTCCTCCTTGCGCTGGAACATCTGGAGGGATGTTGGACTGAGGAGTTCAAGGCGTACCTGCTTCGGGGCACCCTACCAGAGAAGGAGGAAGACGCAGAGCGGGTGGCACGCCAGGCTACAACATACTGCATCGAGGAAGGTGAGCTCTATCGGAGGCGTCCAAACGATGTCTCTTTACGGTGCATTTCTAGGGAGCAGGGATGTGAGCTGCTGGGGGGGGGGGGGGGGGGGGGGGGGGGGGGGGGGGGGGGGGGGGGGGGGGGGGGGGGGGGGGGGGGGGGGGGGGGGGGGGGGGGGGGGGGGGGGGGGGGGGGGGGGGGGGGGGGGGGGGGGGGGGGGGGGGGGGGGGGGGGGGGGGGGGGGGGGGGGGGGGGGGGGGGGGGGGGGGGGGGGGGGGGGGGGGGGGGGGGGGGGGGGGGGGGGGGGGGGGGGGGGGGGGGGGGGGGGGGGGGGGGGGGGGGGGGGGGGGGGGGGGGGGGGGGGGGGGGGGGGGGGGGGGGGGGGGGGGGGGGGGGGGGGGGGGGGGGGGGGGGGGGGGGGGGGGGGGGGGGGGGGGGGGGGGGGGGGGGGGGGGGGGGGGGGGGGGGGGGGGGGGGGGGGGGGGGGGGGGGGGGGGGGGGGGGGGGGGGGGGGGGGGGGGGGGGGGGGGGGGGGGGGGGGGGGGGGGGGGGGGGGGGGGGGGGGGGGGGGGGGGGGGGGGGGGGGGGGGGGGGGGGGGGGGGGGGGGGGGGGGGGGGGGGGGGGGGGGGGGGGGGGGGGGGGGGGGGGGGGGGGGGGGGGGGGGGGGGGGGGGGGGGGGGGGGGGGGGGGGGGGGGGGGGGGGGGGGGGGGGGGGGGGGGGGGGGGGGGGGGGGGGGGGGGGGGGGGGGGGGGGGGGGGGGGGGGGGGGGGGGGGGGGGGGGGGGGGGGGGGGGGGGGGGGGGGGGGGGGGGGGGGGGGGGGGGGGGGGGGGGGGGGGGGGGGGGGGGGGGGGGGGGGGGGGGGGGGGGGGGGGGGGGGGGGGGGGGGGGGGGGGGGGGGGGGGGGGGGGGGGGGGGGGGGGGGGGGGGGGGGGGGGGGGGGGGGGGGGGGGGGGGGGGGGGGGGGGGGGGGGGGGGGGGGGGGGGGGGGGGGGGGGGGGGGGGGGGGGGGGGGGGGGGGGGGGGGGGGGGGGGGGGGGGGGGGGGGGGGGGGGGGGGGGGGGGGGGGGGGGGGGGGGGGGGGGGGGGGGGGGGGGGGGGGGGGGGGGGGGGGGGGGGGGGGGGGGGGGGGGGGGGGGGGGGGGGGGGGGGGGGGGGGGGGGGGGGGGGGGGGGGGGGGGGGGGGGGGGGGGGGGGGGGGGGGGGGGGGGGGGGGGGGGGGGGGGGGGGGGGGGGGGGGGGGGGGGGGGGGGGGGGGGGGGGGGGGGGGGGGGGGGGGGGGGGGGGGGGGGGGGGGGGGGGGGGGGGGGGGGGGGGGGGGGGGGGGGGGGGGGGGGGGGGGGGGGGGGGGGGGGGGGGGGGGGGGGGGGGGGGGGGGGGGGGGGGGGGGGGGGGGGGGGGGGGGGGGGGGGGGGGGGGGGGGGGGGGGGGGGGGGGGGGGGGGGGGGGGGGGGGGGGGGGGGGGGGGGGGGGGGGGGGGGGGGGGGGGGGGGGGGGGGGGGGGGGGGGGGGGGGGGGGGGGGGGGGGGGGGGGGGGGGGGGGGGGGGGGGGGGGGGGGGGGGGGGGGGGGGGGGGGGGGGGGGGGGGGGGGGGGGGGGGGGGGGGGGGGGGGGGGGGGGGGGGGGGGGGGGGGGGGGGGGGGGGGGGGGGGGGGGGGGGGGGGGGGGGGGGGGGGGGGGGGGGGGGGGGGGGGGGGGGGGGGGGGGGGGGGGGGGGGGGGGGGGGGGGGGGGGGGGGGGGGGGGGGGGGGGGGGGGGGGGGGGGGGGGGGGGGGGGGGGGGGGGGGGGGGGGGGGGGGGGGGGGGGGGGGGGGGGGGGGGGGGGGGGGGGGGGGGGGGGGGGGGGGGGGGGGGGGGGGGGGGGGGGGGGGGGGGGGGGGGGGGGGGGGGGGGGGGGGGGGGGGGGGGGGGGGGGGGGGGGGGGGGGGGGGGGGGGGGGGGGGGGGGGGGGGGGGGGGGGGGGGGGGGGGGGGGGGGGGGGGGGGGGGGGGGGGGGGGGGGGGGGGGGGGGGGGGGGGGGGGGGGGGGGGGGGGGGGGGGGGGGGGGGGGGGGGGGGGGGGGGGGGGGGGGGGGGGGGGGGGGGGGGGGGGGGGGGGGGGGGGGGGGGGGGGGGGGGGGGGGGGGGGGGGGGGGGGGGGGGGGGGGGGGGGGGGGGGGGGGGGGGGGGGGGGGGGGGGGGGGGGGGGGGGGGGGGGGGGGGGGGGGGGGGGGGGGGGGGGGGGGGGGGGGGGGGGGGGGGGGGGGGGGGGGGGGGGGGGGGGGGGGGGGGGGGGGGGGGGGGGGGGGGGGGGGGGGGGGGGGGGGGGGGGGGGGGGGGGGGGGGGGGGGGGGGGGGGGGGGGGGGGGGGGGGGGGGGGGGGGGGGGGGGGGGGGGGGGGGGGGGGGGGGGGGGGGGGGGGGGGGGGGGGGGGGGGGGGGGGGGGGGGGGGGGGGGGGGGGGGGGGGGGGGGGGGGGGGGGGGGGGGGGGGGGGGGGGGGGGGGGGGGGGGGGGGGGGGGGGGGGGGGGGGGGGGGGGGGGGGGGGGGGGGGGGGGGGGGGGGGGGGGGGGGGGGGGGGGGGGGGGGGGGGGGGGGGGGGGGGGGGGGGGGGGGGGGGGGGGGGGGGGGGGGGGGGGGGGGGGGGGGGGGGGGGGGGGGGGGGGGGGGGGGGGGGGGGGGGGGGGGGGGGGGGGGGGGGGGGGGGGGGGGGGGGGGGGGGGGGGGGGGGGGGGGGGGGGGGGGGGGGGGGGGGGGGGGGGGGGGGGGGGGGGGGGGGGGGGGGGGGGGGGGGGGGGGGGGGGGGGGGGGGGGGGGGGGGGGGGGGGGGGGGGGGGGGGGGGGGGGGGGGGGGGGGGGGGGGGGGGGGGGGGGGGGGGGGGGGGGGGGGGGGGGGGGGGGGGGGGGGGGGGGGGGGGGGGGGGGGGGGGGGGGGGGGGGGGGGGGGGGGGGGGGGGGGGGGGGGGGGGGGGGGGGGGGGGGGGGGGGGGGGGGGGGGGGGGGGGGGGGGGGGGGGGGGGGGGGGGGGGGGGGGGGGGGGGGGGGGGGGGGGGGGGGGGGGGGGGGGGGGGGGGGGGGGGGGGGGGGGGGGGGGGGGGGGGGGGGGGGGGGGGGGGGGGGGGGGGGGGGGGGGGGGGGGGGGGGGGGGGGGGGGGGGGGGGGGGGGGGGGGGGGGGGGGGGGGGGGGGGGGGGGGGGGGGGGGGGGGGGGGGGGGGGGGGGGGGGGGGGGGGGGGGGGGGGGGGGGGGGGGGGGGGGGGGGGGGGGGGGGGGGGGGGGGGGGGGGGGGGGGGGGGGGGGGGGGGGGGGGGGGGGGGGGGGGGGGGGGGGGGGGGGGGGGGGGGGGGGGGGGGGGGGGGGGGGGGGGGGGGGGGGGGGGGGGGGGGGGGGGGGGGGGGGGGGGGGGGGGGGGGGGGGGGGGGGGGGGGGGGGGGGGGGGGGGGGGGGGGGGGGGGGGGGGGGGGGGGGGGGGGGGGGGGGGGGGGGGGGGGGGGGGGGGGGGGGGGGGGGGGGGGGGGGGGGGGGGGGGGGGGGGGGGGGGGGGGGGGGGGGGGGGGGGGGGGGGGGGGGGGGGGGGGGGGGGGGGGGGGGGGGGGGGGGGGGGGGGGGGGGGGGGGGGGGGGGGGGGGGGGGGGGGGGGGGGGGGGGGGGGGGGGGGGGGGGGGGGGGGGGGGGGGGGGGGGGGGGGGGGGGGGGGGGGGGGGGGGGGGGGGGGGGGGGGGGGGGGGGGGGGGGGGGGGGGGGGGGGGGGGGGGGGGGGGGGGGGGGGGGGGGGGGGGGGGGGGGGGGGGGGGGGGGGGGGGGGGGGGGGGGGGGGGGGGGGGGGGGGGGGGGGGGGGGGGGGGGGGGGGGGGGGGGGGGGGGGGGGGGGGGGGGGGGGGGGGGGGGGGGGGGGGGGGGGGGGGGGGGGGGGGGGGGGGGGGGGGGGGGGGGGGGGGGGGGGGGGGGGGGGGGGGGGGGGGGGGGGGGGGGGGGGGGGGGGGGGGGGGGGGGGGGGGGGGGGGGGGGGGGGGGGGGGGGGGGGGGGGGGGGGGGGGGGGGGGGGGGGGGGGGGGGGGGGGGGGGGGGGGGGGGGGGGGGGGGGGGGGGGGGGGGGGGGGGGGGGGGGGGGGGGGGGGGGGGGGGGGGGGGGGGGGGGGGGGGGGGGGGGGGGGGGGGGGGGGGGGGGGGGGGGGGGGGGGGGGGGGGGGGGGGGGGGGGGGGGGGGGGGGGGGGGGGGGGGGGGGGGGGGGGGGGGGGGGGGGGGGGGGGGGGGGGGGGGGGGGGGGGGGGGGGGGGGGGGGGGGGGGGGGGGGGGGGGGGGGGGGGGGGGGGGGGGGGGGGGGGGGGGGGGGGGGGGGGGGGGGGGGGGGGGGGGGGGGGGGGGGGGGGGGGGGGGGGGGGGGGGGGGGGGGGGGGGGGGGGGGGGGGGGGGGGGGGGGGGGGGGGGGGGGGGGGGGGGGGGGGGGGGGGGGGGGGGGGGGGGGGGGGGGGGGGGGGGGGGGGGGGGGGGGGGGGGGGGGGGGGGGGGGGGGGGGGGGGGGGGGGGGGGGGGGGGGGGGGGGGGGGGGGGGGGGGGGGGGGGGGGGGGGGGGGGGGGGGGGGGGGGGGGGGGGGGGGGGGGGGGGGGGGGGGGGGGGGGGGGGGGGGGGGGGGGGGGGGGGGGGGGGGGGGGGGGGGGGGGGGGGGGGGGGGGGGGGGGGGGGG
>JAAAWM010008388.1:12500-13781 GCA_036873465.1 Thinopyrum obtusiflorum
GGGGGGGGGGGGGGGGGGGGGGGGGGGGGGGGGGGGGGGGGGGGGGGGGGGGGGGGGGGGGGGGGGGGGGGGGGGGGGGGGGGGGGGGGGGGGGGGGGGGGGGGGGGGGGGGGGGGGGGGGGGGGGGGGGGGGGGGGGGGGGGGGGGGGGGGGGGGGGGGGGGGGGGGGGGGGGGGGGGGGGGGGGGGGGGGGGGGGGGGGGGGGGGGGGGGGGGGGGGGGGGGGGGGGGGGGGGGGGGGGGGGGGGGGGGGGGGGGGGGGGGGGGGGGGGGGGGGGGGGGGGCCCAGTGCCTGTGAAGAAGGCCCAGTGCCTGTGAAGATCGCCGCCTGTGACACTCTCACGTAATAACGAGTGGGGCTGTACACGCCCCGGAGTCTCAGGAGTGTCGCCCTCGGGCCTCGGGGGCTCCCTCCCACGTCCTAGTGGCAGCACTTAGCTCCGCGCTGGTGAGAAGACTTGAAGACTAGATTAGGTGCCGGACGTGGCTTTTCATTTGCTTTCCGTAGTTGGCTCGCCTCCTTTTAATTGAAGTTTACTTCTGGTGTTCCTTGCTGATTTGGTTCCGTCGCCTTTTGCCGCCGTTTCTGACTCCAGTTTAACCTGTTCTCTCTCTCGCATACCTCGCGAGGGGGCTAGGCAGGTGCCCTCGCGAGCTTTTTTCCTTTTCTCCACCTTCCGTCTGCTTTTTCGTGAGGCACCCTCATTCGAGCCCACAAGCTGGCGCATCTCTCCTAATCCGTGCCCCTCGGGTACCGATTTATGAAGCGTTGGGTCAAGGCTCGGGTGAACGATAAGCCTCCTAGCGAGCCTCCTAACGAATTTTTTGCAGTTCCTAAGCGCCCACTAAGTCAAGGAAGGCCCTGACAGGCACCAGGAAACAAGTGCCTTGTGAAGAGGAGGCTGCCCCGAATGTGCCAAGCTAAGTTGACTCTACACAAAACAATGGCACAGCACAGAAACGATAAGCATAACATAGTGATTGAAGAATCATGGTTCGATACACGCCCCTCCGGGGCCCATACTGGTTTCTTTTTGATACAGGAAGGAAAGGAAGAACAAAATGAAAGCGGCGCCTGCCCCTACAGTGGTTCACGGGGGCAGTCCCTTGGCGTCGTCCTGAGCTCAGCCAGACCCCTCCTCGCTCTTCACGGAGGCGCGGCGATGAGACGACCCGCTGCCACCTTCGAAGTGGGCGCGGCGGTGTGGCAGTTGGTCGTAGCCACTGAGGGAGTCCTAGACTAAGGGGTCCTCGGGCGTACGGCCTGTTAGCCATGGGCCGG
>JAAAWM010008389.1:0-13783 GCA_036873465.1 Thinopyrum obtusiflorum
ACAATTCCTGAGCTCTTCGCGATGCTAAAGGCTGCGGAGGTAGAAATCAAGAAAGAGCATCAAGTGTTGATGGTCAATAAGACCACTAGTTTCAAGAAAAAGGGTAAAGGGAAGAAGGGGAACTTCAAGAAGAACGACAAGCAAGTTGCTGCTCAAGTGAAGAAACCCAAGTCTGGACCTAAGGTTGAGACTGAGTGCTTCTACTGCAAAGGGACTGGTCACTGGAAGCGGAACTGCCCCAAGTATTTGGCGGATAAGAAGGATGGCAAAGTGAAAGGTATATTTGATATACATGTTATTGATGTGTACCTTACTAATGCTCGCAGTACGTAGTGCCTGGGTATTTGATACTGTTTCTGTTGCTCATATTTGCAACTCGAAACAGGGACTACGGATTAAGCAAAGATTGGCTAAGGACGAGGTGACGATGCGCGTGGGAAATGGTTCCAAAATCGATGTGATCGCCGTCGGCACGCTACCTCTACATCTACCTTCGGGATTAGTTGGGGGGGGGGGGGGGGGGGGGGGGGGGGGGGGGGGGGGGGGGGGTCGGCACACTACCTCTACATCTACCTTCGGGATTAGTTTTAGACCTGAATAATTTTTATTTGGTGCCAGCGTTAAGCATGAACATTATATTTGGATCTTGTTTGATGCAAGACGGTTATTCATTTAAATCAGAGAATAATGGTTGTTCTATTTATATGAGTAATATCTTTTATGGTCATGCACCCTTGATGAGTGGTCTATTCATAGTATTGAAGCCAAAAGATATAAGTTTAATAATGATAGTGCAACTTATTTGTGGCACTGTCGTTTAGGTCATATTGGTGTAAAGCGCATGAAGAAACTCCATGCTGATGGGCTTTTGGAATCACTTGATGCTTGCGAACCATGCCTCATGGGCAAGATGACTAAGACTCCGTTCTCCGGAACAATGGAGCGAGCAACAGACTTGTTGCAAATAATACATACCGATGTATGCGGTCCGATGAGTGTTGAGGCTCGCGGCGGGTATCGTTATTTTCTTACCTTCACAGATGATTTAAGCAGATATGGGTATATCTACTTGATGAAACATAAGTCTGAAACATTTGAAAAGTTCAAAGAATTTCAGAGTGAAGTGGAAAATGATCGTAACAAGAAAATAAAGTTTCTACGATCTGATCATGGAGGAGAATATTTGAGTTACGAGTTTGGTCTTCATTTGAAACAATGCGGAATAGTTTCGCAACTCACGCCACCCAGAACACCACAACGCAATGGTGTGTCCAAACGTCGTAACCGCACGTTATTAGATATGGTGTGATCTATGATGTCTCTTACTGATTTACCGCTATCATTTTGGGGTTATGCTTTAGGGGGGGGGGGGGGGGGGGGGGGGGGGGGGGGGGGGGGGGGGGGGGGGGGGGGGGGGGGGGGGGGGGGGGGGGGGGGGGGGGGGGGGGGGGGGGGGGGGGGGGGGGGGGGGGGGGGGGGGGGGGGGGGGGGGGGGGGGGGGGGGGGGGGGGGGGGGGGGGGGGGGGGGGGGGGGGGGGGGGGGGGGGGGGGGGGGGGGGGGGGGGGGGGGGGGGGGGGGGGGGGGGGGGGGGGGGGGGGGGGGGGGGGGGGGGGGGGGGGGGGGGGGGGGGGGGGGGGGGGGGGGGGGGGGGGGGGGGGGGGGGGGGGGGGGGGGGGGGGGGGGGGGGGGGGGGGGGGGGGGGGGGGGGGGGGGGGGGGGGGGGGGGGGGGGGGGGGGGGGGGGGGGGGGGGGGGGGGGGGGGGGGGGGGGGGGGGGGGGGGGGGGGGGGGGGGGGGGGGGGGGGGGGGGGGGGGGGGGGGGGGGGGGGGGGGGGGGGGGGGGGGGGGGGGGGGGGGGGGGGGGGGGGGGGGGGGGGGGGGGGGGGGGGGGGGGGGGGGGGGGGGGGGGGGGGGGGGGGGGGGGGGGGGGGGGGGGGGGGGGGGGGGGGGGGGGGGGGGGGGGGGGGGGGGGGGGGGGGGGGGGGGGGGGGGGGGGGGGGGGGGGGGGGGGGGGGGGGGGGGGGGGGGGGGGGGGGGGGGGGGGGGGGGGGGGGGGGGGGGGGGGGGGGGGGGGGGGGGGGGGGGGGGGGGGGGGGGGGGGGGGGGGGGGGGGGGGGGGGGGGGGGGGGGGGGGGGGGGGGGGGGGGGGGGGGGGGGGGGGGGGGGGGGGGGGGGGGGGGGGGGGGGGGGGGGGGGGGGGGGGGGGGGGGGGGGGGGGGGGGGGGGGGGGGGGGGGGGGGGGGGGGGGGGGGGGGGGGGGGGGGGGGGGGGGGGGGGGGGGGGGGGGGGGGGGGGGGGGGGGGGGGGGGGGGGGGGGGGGGGGGGGGGGGGGGGGGGGGGGGGGGGGGGGGGGGGGGGGGGGGGGGGGGGGGGGGGGGGGGGGGGGGGGGGGGGGGGGGGGGGGGGGGGGGGGGGGGGGGGGGGGGGGGGGGGGGGGGGGGGGGGGGGGGGGGGGGGGGGGGGGGGGGGGGGGGGGGGGGGGGGGGGGGGGGGGGGGGGGGGGGGGGGGGGGGGGGGGGGGGGGGGGGGGGGGGGGGGGGGGGGGGGGGGGGGGGGGGGGGGGGGGGGGGGGGGGGGGGGGGGGGGGGGGGGGGGGGGGGGGGGGGGGGGGGGGGGGGGGGGGGGGGGGGGGGGGGGGGGGGGGGGGGGGGGGGGGGGGGGGGGGGGGGGGGGGGGGGGGGGGGGGGGGGGGGGGGGGGGGGGGGGGGGGGGGGGGGGGGGGGGGGGGGGGGGGGGGGGGGGGGGGGGGGGGGGGGGGGGGGGGGGGGGGGGGGGGGGGGGGGGGGGGGGGGGGGGGGGGGGGGGGGGGGGGGGGGGGGGGGGGGGGGGGGGGGGGGGGGGGGGGGGGGGGGGGGGGGGGGGGGGGGGGGGGGGGGGGGGGGGGGGGGGGGGGGGGGGGGGGGGGGGGGGGGGGGGGGGGGGGGGGGGGGGGGGGGGGGGGGGGGGGGGGGGGGGGGGGGGGGGGGGGGGGGGGGGGGGGGGGGGGGGGGGGGGGGGGGGGGGGGGGGGGGGGGGGGGGGGGGGGGGGGGGGGGGGGGGGGGGGGGGGGGGGGGGGGGGGGGGGGGGGGGGGGGGGGGGGGGGGGGGGGGGGGGGGGGGGGGGGGGGGGGGGGGGGGGGGGGGGGGGGGGGGGGGGGGGGGGGGGGGGGGGGGGGGGGGGGGGGGGGGGGGGGGGGGGGGGGGGGGGGGGGGGGGGGGGGGGGGGGGGGGGGGGGGGGGGGGGGGGGGGGGGGGGGGGGGGGGGGGGGGGGGGGGGGGGGGGGGGGGGGGGGGGGGGGGGGGGGGGGGGGGGGGGGGGGGGGGGGGGGGGGGGGGGGGGGGGGGGGGGGGGGGGGGGGGGGGGGGGGGGGGGGGGGGGGGGGGGGGGGGGGGGGGGGGGGGGGGGGGGGGGGGGGGGGGGGGGGGGGGGGGGGGGGGGGGGGGGGGGGGGGGGGGGGGGGGGGGGGGGGGGGGGGGGGGGGGGGGGGGGGGGGGGGGGGGGGGGGGGGGGGGGGGGGGGGGGGGGGGGGGGGGGGGGGGGGGGGGGGGGGGGGGGGGGGGGGGGGGGGGGGGGGGGGGGGGGGGGGGGGGGGGGGGGGGGGGGGGGGGGGGGGGGGGGGGGGGGGGGGGGGGGGGGGGGGGGGGGGGGGGGGGGGGGGGGGGGGGGGGGGGGGGGGGGGGGGGGGGGGGGGGGGGGGGGGGGGGGGGGGGGGGGGGGGGGGGGGGGGGGGGGGGGGGGGGGGGGGGGGGGGGGGGGGGGGGGGGGGGGGGGGGGGGGGGGGGGGGGGGGGGGGGGGGGGGGGGGGGGGGGGGGGGGGGGGGGGGGGGGGGGGGGGGGGGGGGGGGGGGGGGGGGGGGGGGGGGGGGGGGGGGGGGGGGGGGGGGGGGGGGGGGGGGGGGGGGGGGGGGGGGGGGGGGGGGGGGGGGGGGGGGGGGGGGGGGGGGGGGGGGGGGGGGGGGGGGGGGGGGGGGGGGGGGGGGGGGGGGGGGGGGGGGGGGGGGGGGGGGGGGGGGGGGGGGGGGGGGGGGGGGGGGGGGGGGGGGGGGGGGGGGGGGGGGGGGGGGGGGGGGGGGGGGGGGGGGGGGGGGGGGGGGGGGGGGGGGGGGGGGGGGGGGGGGGGGGGGGGGGGGGGGGGGGGGGGGGGGGGGGGGGGGGGGGGGGGGGGGGGGGGGGGGGGGGGGGGGGGGGGGGGGGGGGGGGGGGGGGGGGGGGGGGGGGGGGGGGGGGGGGGGGGGGGGGGGGGGGGGGGGGGGGGGGGGGGGGGGGGGGGGGGGGGGGGGGGGGGGGGGGGGGGGGGGGGGGGGGGGGGGGGGGGGGGGGGGGGGGGGGGGGGGGGGGGGGGGGGGGGGGGGGGGGGGGGGGGGGGGGGGGGGGGGGGGGGGGGGGGGGGGGGGGGGGGGGGGGGGGGGGGGGGGGGGGGGGGGGGGGGGGGGGGGGGGGGGGGGGGGGGGGGGGGGGGGGGGGGGGGGGGGGGGGGGGGGGGGGGGGGGGGGGGGGGGGGGGGGGGGGGGGGGGGGGGGGGGGGGGGGGGGGGGGGGGGGGGGGGGGGGGGGGGGGGGGGGGGGGGGGGGGGGGGGGGGGGGGGGGGGGGGGGGGGGGGGGGGGGGGGGGGGGGGGGGGGGGGGGGGGGGGGGGGGGGGGGGGGGGGGGGGGGGGGGGGGGGGGGGGGGGGGGGGGGGGGGGGGGGGGGGGGGGGGGGGGGGGGGGGGGGGGGGGGGGGGGGGGGGGGGGGGGGGGGGGGGGGGGGGGGGGGGGGGGGGGGGGGGGGGGGGGGGGGGGGGGGGGGGGGGGGGGGGGGGGGGGGGGGGGGGGGGGGGGGGGGGGGGGGGGGGGGGGGGGGGGGGGGGGGGGGGGGGGGGGGGGGGGGGGGGGGGGGGGGGGGGGGGGGGGGGGGGGGGGGGGGGGGGGGGGGGGGGGGGGGGGGGGGGGGGGGGGGGGGGGGGGGGGGGGGGGGGGGGGGGGGGGGGGGGGGGGGGGGGGGGGGGGGGGGGGGGGGGGGGGGGGGGGGGGGGGGGGGGGGGGGGGGGGGGGGGGGGGGGGGGGGGGGGGGGGGGGGGGGGGGGGGGGGGGGGGGGGGGGGGGGGGGGGGGGGGGGGGGGGGGGGGGGGGGGGGGGGGGGGGGGGGGGGGGGGGGGGGGGGGGGGGGGGGGGGGGGGGGGGGGGGGGGGGGGGGGGGGGGGGGGGGGGGGGGGGGGGGGGGGGGGGGGGGGGGGGGGGGGGGGGGGGGGGGGGGGGGGGGGGGGGGGGGGGGGGGGGGGGGGGGGGGGGGGGGGGGGGGGGGGGGGGGGGGGGGGGGGGGGGGGGGGGGGGGGGGGGGGGGGGGGGGGGGGGGGGGGGGGGGGGGGGGGGGGGGGGGGGGGGGGGGGGGGGGGGGGGGGGGGGGGGGGGGGGGGGGGGGGGGGGGGGGGGGGGGGGGGGGGGGGGGGGGGGGGGGGGGGGGGGGGGGGGGGGGGGGGGGGGGGGGGGGGGGGGGGGGGGGGGGGGGGGGGGGGGGGGGGGGGGGGGGGGGGGGGGGGGGGGGGGGGGGGGGGGGGGGGGGGGGGGGGGGGGGGGGGGGGGGGGGGGGGGGGGGGGGGGGGGGGGGGGGGGGGGGGGGGGGGGGGGGGGGGGGGGGGGGGGGGGGGGGGGGGGGGGGGGGGGGGGGGGGGGGGGGGGGGGGGGGGGGGGGGGGGGGGGGGGGGGGGGGGGGGGGGGGGGGGGGGGGGGGGGGGGGGGGGGGGGGGGGGGGGGGGGGGGGGGGGGGGGGGGGGGGGGGGGGGGGGGGGGGGGGGGGGGGGGGGGGGGGGGGGGGGGGGGGGGGGGGGGGGGGGGGGGGGGGGGGGGGGGGGGGGGGGGGGGGGGGGGGGGGGGGGGGGGGGGGGGGGGGGGGGGGGGGGGGGGGGGGGGGGGGGGGGGGGGGGGGGGGGGGGGGGGGGGGGGGGGGGGGGGGGGGGGGGGGGGGGGGGGGGGGGGGGGGGGGGGGGGGGGGGGGGGGGGGGGGGGGGGGGGGGGGGGGGGGGGGGGGGGGGGGGGGGGGGGGGGGGGGGGGGGGGGGGGGGGGGGGGGGGGGGGGGGGGGGGGGGGGGGGGGGGGGGGGGGGGGGGGGGGGGGGGGGGGGGGGGGGGGGGGGGGGGGGGGGGGGGGGGGGGGGGGGGGGGGGGGGGGGGGGGGGGGGGGGGGGGGGGGGGGGGGGGGGGGGGGGGGGGGGGGGGGGGGGGGGGGGGGGGGGGGGGGGGGGGGGGGGGGGGGGGGGGGGGGGGGGGGGGGGGGGGGGGGGGGGGGGGGGGGGGGGGGGGGGGGGGGGGGGGGGGGGGGGGGGGGGGGGGGGGGGGGGGGGGGGGGGGGGGGGGGGGGGGGGGGGGGGGGGGGGGGGGGGGGGGGGGGGGGGGGGGGGGGGGGGGGGGGGGGGGGGGGGGGGGGGGGGGGGGGGGGGGGGGGGGGGGGGGGGGGGGGGGGGGGGGGGGGGGGGGGGGGGGGGGGGGGGGGGGGGGGGGGGGGGGGGGGGGGGGGGGGGGGGGGGGTCCGTAAGTATTTTGCGAATTCTATGTCTACAATGCTCTGCACGGAGCTACTCTAGCTAATTGCTCCCACTTTCAATATGTATCTAGATCAAGACTTAGAGTCATCTAGATTAGTGTCAAACTTGCATCGGCGTAACCTTTTACGACGAACCTTTTTCCATAATCGAGAAACATATCCTTATTCCACTAAGGACAATTTTGACCGCTCTCCAGTGATCTACTCCTAGATCACTATTGTACTCCCTTGCCAAACTCAGTGGTATGGCATACAATAGATCTGGTATACAGCATGGCATACTTTATAGAACCTATGACTGAGGCATAGGGAATGACTTTCATTCTCTTTCTATTTTCTGCCGTGGTCGGGCTTTGAGTCTTACTCAACTTAACACCTTGCAACACAGGCAAGAACTCCTTCTTTGACTGTTCCATTTTGAACTATTTCAAAAATTTATCAAGGTATGTATTCATTGAAAAAATCTTATCAAGCGTCTTCATCTATCTATATAGATCTTGATGCTCAATGTGTAAGCAGCTTCACCAAGGTCTTTCTTTGAAAAACTTTTATTCAAGTATCCTTTCATGCTTTGCAGAATAATTCTACATTATTTCCGATCAACAATATGTCATTCACATATACTTATCAGAAATGTTGTAGTGCTCCCACTCACTTTCTTGTAAATACAGGCTTCACTGTAAGTCTGTACAATAACTATATGCTTTGATCAACTTATCAAAGCGTATATTCCAACTCCGAGATTCTTGCACCAGTCCATAAATGGATCGCTGGAGCTTGCACACTTTGTTAGCTCCCTTTGGATCGACAAAACCTTCCGGTTGCATCATATACAACTCTTCTTCCAGAAATCCATTCAGGAATGCAGTTTTGACATCCATCTGCCAAATTTCATAATCATAAAATGCGGCAATTGCTAACATGATTCGGACAGACTTTTAAGCATCGATACGAGTAAGAAAATCTCATCGTATTCAACACCTTGAACTTTGTCAAAAACCTTTTTCGACAAGTCTAGCTTTGTAGATAGTAACACTACTATCAACGTCCGTCTTCCTCTTGAAGATCCATTTATTCTTAATGACTCACCGATCATCGGGCAAGTCAATCAAAGTCTACACTTTGTTCTCATACATGGATCATATCTCAGATTTCATGGCCTCAAGCCATTTCGTGGAATCTGGGCTCATCATTGCTTCCTCATAGTTCGTAGGTTCATCATGGTCTAGTAACATGACTTCCAGAACATGATTACCGTACCACTCTGGTGCGGATCTTACTCTGGAAGACCTACGAGGTTTGGTAGTAACTTGATCTGAAGTTTGATGATCATCATCATTAACTTCCTCACTTATTGGTGTAGGAATCACTGGAACTGATTTCTGTGATGAACTACTTTCCAATAAGGGAGAAGGTATAATTACCTCATCAAGTTCTACTCTCCTCCCACTCACTTCTTTCGAGAGAAACTCCTTCTCTGGAAAGGATCCATTTTAGCAACGAATGTCTTGCCTTCGGATCTGTGATAGAAGGTGTACCCAACAATTTCCTTTGGGTATGAAGACGCACTTCTCCGATTTGGGTTCGAGCTTATCAGGATGAAACTTTTTCACATAAGCATCGCAGCCCCAAACTTTAAGAAACAACAGGTTAGGTTTACTGCTAAACCATAGTTCATACAGTGTCGTCTCAACGGATTTAGATGGTGCCCTATTTTAAAACGTGAATGCAGCTGTCTCTAATGCATAACCCCAAAACGATAGTGGTAAAGAGATATCATAGATCGCACCATATCAAATAAAGTGCGGTTACGACGTTCGGACACACCATAACGATGTGGTGTTCCAGGTGGCGTGAGCTGTGAAACTATTCCACATTGTTTTAATTGAAGACCAAACTCGTAACTCAAATATTTGTCTCCGCGATCAGATCGCAGAAACTTTATTTTCTTGTTACGATGATTTTTCCACTTCACTCTGAAATTCTTTGAACCTTTCAACTATTTCAGACTTATGTTTCATCAAGTAGATATACCCATATCTGCTCAAATCATCTTGTGAAGGTCAGAAAACAACGATGCTTGCCACGAGCAACAGCACTCATTGGATCGCATACATCGGTATGTATTATTTCCAACAAGTCAGTAACTCGTTCCATTGTTCCGAAGAACGGAGTTTTAGTCATCTTGCCCAAAAGGCACGGTTCGCAAGCATCAAATGATTCATAACCAAGTGATTCCGAAAATCCATCTTTATGGAGTTTCTTCATGCGCTTTACACCGATATGACCCAAACGGCAGTGCCACAAATAAGTTGCACTATCATTATTAACTTTGCATCTTTTGGCATCAATATTATGAATATGTGTATCACTACGATCGAGATCCAATGAACCATTTTCATTGGGTGTGTAACCATATAAGGTTTTATTCATGTAAATAGAACAACAGTTTATTCTCTTACTTAAATGAATAACCGTATTGCAATAAACATGATCAAATCATATTCATGCTCAACGCAAACACCAAATAACATTTATTTAGGTTCAACACTAATCCCGAAAGAATAGGGAGTGTGCGATGATGATCATATCAATCTTGAAACTACTTTCAACACACATCATCACTTCACCCTTAACTAGTTTCTGTTTATTCTGCAACTCCCGTTTCGAGTTACTACTCTTAGCAACTGAACCAGTACCAAATACCGAGGGGTTGCTATAAACACTAGTAAAGCACACATCAAACACCTGTATATCAAATATACCCTTTTTCACTTTGCCATCCTTCTTATCCACCAAATATTTAGGGTAGTTCCGCTTCCAGTGACCATTTCCTTTGCAGTGTAAGCACTCAGTTTCAGGCTTTGGTTCAGCTTTGGGCTTCTTCGTGGGAGTGACAACTTGCTTGTCAATCTACTTGAAGTTCCCCTTTCTTTCCCTTTGCCCTTTTCTTGAAACTAGTGATCTTGTCAACCATCAACACTTGATGCTCTTTCTTGATTTCTACCTTCGTTGATTTCAACATCACGAAGAGCTCGGGAATCATTTTCATCATCCCTTGCATACTATAGTTCATGGGGGGGGGGGGGGGGGGGGGGGGGGGGGGGGGGGGGGGGGGGGGGGGGGGGGGGGGGGGGGGGGGGGGGGGGGGGGGGGGGGGGGGGGGGGGGGGGGGGGGGGGGGGGGGGGGGGGGGGGGGGGGGGGGGGGGGGGGGGGGGGGGGGGGGGGGGGGGGGGGGGGGGGGGGGGGGGGGGGGGGGGGGGGGGGGGGGGGGGGGGGGGGGGGGGGGGGGGGGGGGGGGGGGGGGGGGGGGGGGGGGGGGGGGGGGGGGGGGGGGGGGGGGGGGGGGGGGGGGGGGGGGGGGGGGGGGGGGGGGGGGGGGGGGGGGGGGGGGGGGGGGGGGGGGGGGGGGGGGGGGGGGGGGGGGGGGGGGGGGGGGGGGGGGGGGGGGGGGGGGGGGGGGGGGGGGGGGGGGGGGGGGGGGGGGGGGGGGGGGGGGGGGGGGGGGGGGGGGGGGGGGGGGGGGGGGGGGGGGGGGGGGGGGGGGGGGGGGGGGGGGGGGGGGGGGGGGGGGGGGGGGGGGGGGGGGGGGGGGGGGGGGGGGGGGGGGGGGGGGGGGGGGGGGGGGGGGGGGGGGGGGGGGGGGGGGGGGGGGGGGGGGGGGGGGGGGGGGGGGGGGGGGGGGGGGGGGGGGGGGGGGGGGGGGGGGGGGGGGGGGGGGGGGGGGGGGGGGGGGGGGGGGGGGGGGGGGGGGGGGGGGGGGGGGGGGGGGGGGGGGGGGGGGGGGGGGGGGGGGGGGGGGGGGGGGGGGGGGGGGGGGGGGGGGGGGGGGGGGGGGGGGGGGGGGGGGGGGGGGGGGGGGGGGGGGGGGGGGGGGGGGGGGGGGGGGGGGGGGGGGGGGGGGGGGGGGGGGGGGGGGGGGGGGGGGGGGGGGGGGGGGGGGGGGGGGGGGGGGGGGGGGGGGGGGGGGGGGGGGGGGGGGGGGGGGGGGGGGGGGGGGGGGGGGGGGGGGGGGGGGGGGGGGGGGGGGGGGGGGGGGGGGGGGGGGGGGGGGGGGGGGGGGGGGGGGGGGGGGGGGGGGGGGGGGGGGGGGGGGGGGGGGGGGGGGGGGGGGGGGGGGGGGGGGGGGGGGGGGGGGGGGGGGGGGGGGGGGGGGGGGGGGGGGGGGGGGGGGGGGGGGGGGGGGGGGGGGGGGGGGGGGGGGGGGGGGGGGGGGGGGGGGGGGGGGGGGGGGGGGGGGGGGGGGGGGGGGGGGGGGGGGGGGGGGGGGGGGGGGGGGGGGGGGGGGGGGGGGGGGGGGGGGGGGGGGGGGGGGGGGGGGGGGGGGGGGGGGGGGGGGGGGGGGGGGGGGGGGGGGGGGGGGGGGGGGGGGGGGGGGGGGGGGGGGGGGGGGGGGGGGGGGGGGGGGGGGGGGGGGGGGGGGGGGGGGGGGGGGGGGGGGGGGGGGGGGGGGGGGGGGGGGGGGGGGGGGGGGGGGGGGGGGGGGGGGGGGGGGGGGGGGGGGGGGGGGGGGGGGGGGGGGGGGGGGGGGGGGGGGGGGGGGGGGGGGGGGGGGGGGGGGGGGGGGGGGGGGGGGGGGGGGGGGGGGGGGGGGGGGGGGGGGGGGGGGGGGGGGGGGGGGGGGGGGGGGGGGGGGGGGGGGGGGGGGGGGGGGGGGGGGGGGGGGGGGGGGGGGGGGGGGGGGGGGGGGGGGGGGGGGGGGGGGGGGGGGGGGGGGGGGGGGGGGGGGGGGGGGGGGGGGGGGGGGGGGGGGGGGGGGGGGGGGGGGGGGGGGGGGGGGGGGGGGGGGGGGGGGGGGGGGGGGGGGGGGGGGGGGGGGGGGGGGGGGGGGGGGGGGGGGGGGGGGGGGGGGGGGGGGGGGGGGGGGGGGGGGGGGGGGGGGGGGGGGGGGGGGGGGGGGGGGGGGGGGGGGGGGGGGGGGGGGGGGGGGGGGGGGGGGGGGGGGGGGGGGGGGGGGGGGGGGGGGGGGGGGGGGGGGGGGGGGGGGGGGGGGGGGGGGGGGGGGGGGGGGGGGGGGGGGGGGGGGGGGGGGGGGGGGGGGGGGGGGGGGGGGGGGGGGGGGGGGGGGGGGGGGGGGGGGGGGGGGGGGGGGGGGGGGGGGGGGGGGGGGGGGGGGGGGGGGGGGGGGGGGGGGGGGGGGGGGGGGGGGGGGGGGGGGGGGGGGGGGGGGGGGGGGGGGGGGGGGGGGGGGGGGGGGGGGGGGGGGGGGGGGGGGGGGGGGGGGGGGGGGGGGGGGGGGGGGGGGGGGGGGGGGGGGGGGGGGGGGGGGGGGGGGGGGGGGGGGGGGGGGGGGGGGGGGGGGGGGGGGGGGGGGGGGGGGGGGGGGGGGGGGGGGGGGGGGGGGGGGGGGGGGGGGGGGGGGGGGGGGGGGGGGGGGGGGGGGGGGGGGGGGGGGGGGGGGGGGGGGGGGGGGGGGGGGGGGGGGGGGGGGGGGGGGGGGGGGGGGGGGGGGGGGGGGGGGGGGGGGGGGGGGGGGGGGGGGGGGGGGGGGGGGGGGGGGGGGGGGGGGGGGGGGGGGGGGGGGGGGGGGGGGGGGGGGGGGGGGGGGGGGGGGGGGGGGGGGGGGGGGGGGGGGGGGGGGGGGGGGGGGGGGGGGGGGGGGGGGGGGGGGGGGGGGGGGGGGGGGGGGGGGGGGGGGGGGGGGGGGGGGGGGGGGGGGGGGGGGGGGGGGGGGGGGGGGGGGGGGGGGGGGGGGGGGGGGGGGGGGGGGGGGGGGGGGGGGGGGGGGGGGGGGGGGGGGGGGGGGGGGGGGGGGGGGGGGGGGGGGGGGGGGGGGGGGGGGGGGGGGGGGGGGGGGGGGGGGGGGGGGGGGGGGGGGGGGGGGGGGGGGGGGGGGGGGGGGGGGGGGGGGGGGGGGGGGGGGGGGGGGGGGGGGGGGGGGGGGGGGGGGGGGGGGGGGGGGGGGGGGGGGGGGGGGGGGGGGGGGGGGGGGGGGGGGGGGGGGGGGGGGGGGGGGGGGGGGGGGGGGGGGGGGGGGGGGGGGGGGGGGGGGGGGGGGGGGGGGGGGGGGGGGGGGGGGGGGGGGGGGGGGGGGGGGGGGGGGGGGGGGGGGGGGGGGGGGGGGGGGGGGGGGGGGGGGGGGGGGGGGGGGGGGGGGGGGGGGGGGGGGGGGGGGGGGGGGGGGGGGGGGGGGGGGGGGGGGGGGGGGGGGGGGGGGGGGGGGGGGGGGGGGGGGGGGGGGGGGGGGGGGGGGGGGGGGGGGGGGGGGGGGGGGGGGGGGGGGGGGGGGGGGGGGGGGGGGGGGGGGGGGGGGGGGGGGGGGGGGGGGGGGGGGGGGGGGGGGGGGGGGGGGGGGGGGGGGGGGGGGGGGGGGGGGGGGGGGGGGGGGGGGGGGGGGGGGGGGGGGGGGGGGGGGGGGGGGGGGGGGGGGGGGGGGGGGGGGGGGGGGGGGGGGGGGGGGGGGGGGGGGGGGGGGGGGGGGGGGGGGGGGGGGGGGGGGGGGGGGGGGGGGGGGGGGGGGGGGGGGGGGGGGGGGGGGGATTTAGCATCATGTCTTGACCATATCACATCACAACATGCCCTACAAAAACAACTTAGACGTCCTCTACTTTGTTGTTGCAAGTTTTACGTGGGTGCTACGGGCTGAGCAAGAACCGTTCTTACCTACACATCAAAACCACAACGAGTATTTCGTAAAGTATGTGCTGTTTTAACCTTCACAAGGACCGAGCGTAGCCACAATCGATTCAACTAAAGTTGGAGAAACTGACACCCGCCAGCCACCTATGTGCGAAGCACGTCGGTAGAACCAGTCTCGCGTAAGCGTACACGTAATGTCGGTCCGGGCCGCTTCATCCAACAATACCGCCGAATCAAAGTATGACATGCTGGTAAGCAGTATGACTAGTATCGCCCACAACTCACTTGTGTTCTACTCGTGCATATAACATCTACGCATAAACCTGGCTCAGAAGGCACTGTTGGGGAACGTAGTAATTTCAAAATTTTCCTACGCACACGCAAGATCATGGTGATGCATAGCAACAAGAGGGGAGAGTGCTGTCCACGTACCCTCGTAGACCGTAAGCGGAAGCGTTATGACAACGCGGTTGATGTAGTCGTACGTCTTCACGACCGACCGATCCTAGTACCAAAAGTACGGCACCTCCGCGATCTGCACACGTTCGGCTCGGTGACGTCCCACGAACACACGATCCAGCAGAGTGTCGAGGGAGAGCTTCGCCAGCACGACGGCGTGATGACGGTGATGATGAAGCTACCGGCGCAGGGCTTTGCCTAAGCACTGCAACGATATGACCGAGGTGGATTATGGTGGAGGGGGCACC
>JAAAWM010008390.1:0-13783 GCA_036873465.1 Thinopyrum obtusiflorum
CCGCGGTATGACCCGGCCGGAGGTGTGACCCGGTCGGACTTGGCGCTTCACCGTGACCCGCCGGAGGACTGGCAACTCACGGGTCTGGCGGCTCACTGTCAGACGACTCACGAGCCTGACGACTCACGGATGACCCCTACGGCGGGTCAGATAGAAGACTAGGCCCAAGGCCCAGAAGGCCGGCTCATGTGATGATGGGCCGGCTTAAGAAGAAAGGGATGACGAATATTTCCTTTACGAGGAAGCAAAACCCGGACTTGTAATTAACTTGTAAGAGAAGATAGACTAGTCCTAGTCCTACTAGGACTCCACATGTAACCCGCCCCTCTAACTTATATAAAGAGGGGCAGGGCTCCCCAAGAGGGACAAGGAACAAGAATCAATCTCTAGGGCTAGACACCGAAAGCCGGTTCCCGGCGACTCTCTTATGAGCATAATGAGACTTAGCCTCAAACAGCACGTAGGGTTGTTACCGGATGATGTTTCCCGGGGCCCGAAGCTGTCTAGGGGGGGGGGGGGGGGGGGGGGGGGGGGGGGGGGGGGGGGGGGGGGGGGGGGGGGGGGGGGGGGGGGGGGGGGGGGGGGGGGGGGGGGGGGGGGGGGGGGGGGGGGGGGGGGGGGGGGGGGGGGGGGGGGGGGGGGGGGGGGGGGGGGGGGGGGGGGGGGGGGGGGGGGGGGGGGGGGGGGGGGGGGGGGGGGGGGGGGGGGGGGGGGGGGGGGGGGGGGGGGGGGGGGGGGGGGGGGGGGGGGGGGGGGGGGGGGGGGGGGGGGGGGGGGGGGGGGGGGGGGGGGGGGGGGGGGGGGGGGGGGGGGGGGGGGGGGGGGGGGGGGGGGGGGGGGGGGGGGGGGGGGGGGGGGGGGGGGGGGGGGGGGGGGGGGGGGGGGGGGGGGGGGGGGGGGGGGGGGGGGGGGGGGGGGGGGGGGGGGGGGGGGGGGGGGGGGGGGGGGGGGGGGGGGGGGGGGGGGGGGGGGGGGGGGGGGGGGGGGGGGGGGGGGGGGGGGGGGGGGGGGGGGGGGGGGGGGGGGGGGGGGGGGGGGGGGGGGGGGGGGGGGGGGGGGGGGGGGGGGGGGGGGGGGGGGGGGGGGGGGGGGGGGGGGGGGGGGGGGGGGGGGGGGGGGGGGGGGGGGGGGGGGGGGGGGGGGGGGGGGGGGGGGGGGGGGGGGGGGGGGGGGGGGGGGGGGGGGGGGGGGGGGGGGGGGGGGGGGGGGGGGGGGGGGGGGGGGGGGGGGGGGGGGGGGGGGGGGGGGGGGGGGGGGGGGGGGGGGGGGGGGGGGGGGGGGGGGGGGGGGGGGGGGGGGGGGGGGGGGGGGGGGGGGGGGGGGGGGGGGGGGGGGGGGGGGGGGGGGGGGGGGGGGGGGGGGGGGGGGGGGGGGGGGGGGGGGGGGGGGGGGGGGGGGGGGGGGGGGGGGGGGGGGGGGGGGGGGGGGGGGGGGGGGGGGGGGGGGGGGGGGGGGGGGGGGGGGGGGGGGGGGGGGGGGGGGGGGGGGGGGGGGGGGGGGGGGGGGGGGGGGGGGGGGGGGGGGGGGGGGGGGGGGGGGGGGGGGGGGGGGGGGGGGGGGGGGGGGGGGGGGGGGGGGGGGGGGGGGGGGGGGGGGGGGGGGGGGGGGGGGGGGGGGGGGGGGGGGGGGGGGGGGGGGGGGGGGGGGGGGGGGGGGGGGGGGGGGGGGGGGGGGGGGGGGGGGGGGGGGGGGGGGGGGGGGGGGGGGGGGGGGGGGGGGGGGGGGGGGGGGGGGGGGGGGGGGGGGGGGGGGGGGGGGGGGGGGGGGGGGGGGGGGGGGGGGGGGGGGGGGGGGGGGGGGGGGGGGGGGGGGGGGGGGGGGGGGGGGGGGGGGGGGGGGGGGGGGGGGGGGGGGGGGGGGGGGGGGGGGGGGGGGGGGGGGGGGGGGGGGGGGGGGGGGGGGGGGGGGGGGGGGGGGGGGGGGGGGGGGGGGGGGGGGGGGGGGGGGGGGGGGGGGGGGGGGGGGGGGGGGGGGGGGGGGGGGGGGGGGGGGGGGGGGGGGGGGGGGGGGGGGGGGGGGGGGGGGGGGGGGGGGGGGGGGGGGGGGGGGGGGGGGGGGGGGGGGGGGGGGGGGGGGGGGGGGGGGGGGGGGGGGGGGGGGGGGGGGGGGGGGGGGGGGGGGGGGGGGGGGGGGGGGGGGGGGGGGGGGGGGGGGGGGGGGGGGGGGGGGGGGGGGGGGGGGGGGGGGGGGGGGGGGGGGGGGGGGGGGGGGGGGGGGGGGGGGGGGGGGGGGGGGGGGGGGGGGGGGGGGGGGGGGGGGGGGGGGGGGGGGGGGGGGGGGGGGGGGGGGGGGGGGGGGGGGGGGGGGGGGGGGGGGGGGGGGGGGGGGGGGGGGGGGGGGGGGGGGGGGGGGGGGGGGGGGGGGGGGGGGGGGGGGGGGGGGGGGGGGGGGGGGGGGGGGGGGGGGGGGGGGGGGGGGGGGGGGGGGGGGGGGGGGGGGGGGGGGGGGGGGGGGGGGGGGGGGGGGGGGGGGGGGGGGGGGGGGGGGGGGGGGGGGGGGGGGGGGGGGGGGGGGGGGGGGGGGGGGGGGGGGGGGGGGGGGGGGGGGGGGGGGGGGGGGGGGGGGGGGGGGGGGGGGGGGGGGGGGGGGGGGGGGGGGGGGGGGGGGGGGGGGGGGGGGGGGGGGGGGGGGGGGGGGGGGGGGGGGGGGGGGGGGGGGGGGGGGGGGGGGGGGGGGGGGGGGGGGGGGGGGGGGGGGGGGGGGGGGGGGGGGGGGGGGGGGGGGGGGGGGGGGGGGGGGGGGGGGGGGGGGGGGGGGGGGGGGGGGGGGGGGGGGGGGGGGGGGGGGGGGGGGGGGGGGGGGGGGGGGGGGGGGGGGGGGGGGGGGGGGGGGGGGGGGGGGGGGGGGGGGGGGGGGGGGGGGGGGGGGGGGGGGGGGGGGGGGGGGGGGGGGGGGGGGGGGGGGGGGGGGGGGGGGGGGGGGGGGGGGGGGGGGGGGGGGGGGGGGGGGGGGGGGGGGGGGGGGGGGGGGGGGGGGGGGGGGGGGGGGGGGGGGGGGGGGGGGGGGGGGGGGGGGGGGGGGGGGGGGGGGGGGGGGGGGGGGGGGGGGGGGGGGGGGGGGGGGGGGGGGGGGGGGGGGGGGGGGGGGGGGGGGGGGGGGGGGGGGGGGGGGGGGGGGGGGGGGGGGGGGGGGGGGGGGGGGGGGGGGGGGGGGGGGGGGGGGGGGGGGGGGGGGGGGGGGGGGGGGGGGGGGGGGGGGGGGGGGGGGGGGGGGGGGGGGGGGGGGGGGGGGGGGGGGGGGGGGGGGGGGGGGGGGGGGGGGGGGGGGGGGGGGGGGGGGGGGGGGGGGGGGGGGGGGGGGGGGGGGGGGGGGGGGGGGGGGGGGGGGGGGGGGGGGGGGGGGGGGGGGGGGGGGGGGGGGGGGGGGGGGGGGGGGGGGGGGGGGGGGGGGGGGGGGGGGGGGGGGGGGGGGGGGGGGGGGGGGGGGGGGGGGGGGGGGGGGGGGGGGGGGGGGGGGGGGGGGGGGGGGGGGGGGGGGGGGGGGGGGGGGGGGGGGGGGGGGGGGGGGGGGGGGGGGGGGGGGGGGGGGGGGGGGGGGGGGGGGGGGGGGGGGGGGGGGGGGGGGGGGGGGGGGGGGGGGGGGGGGGGGGGGGGGGGGGGGGGGGGGGGGGGGGGGGGGGGGGGGGGGGGGGGGGGGGGGGGGGGGGGGGGGGGGGGGGGGGGGGGGGGGGGGGGGGGGGGGGGGGGGGGGGGGGGGGGGGGGGGGGGGGGGGGGGGGGGGGGGGGGGGGGGGGGGGGGGGGGGGGGGGGGGGGGGGGGGGGGGGGGGGGGGGGGGGGGGGGGGGGGGGGGGGGGGGGGGGGGGGGGGGGGGGGGGGGGGGGGGGGGGGGGGGGGGGGGGGGGGGGGGGGGGGGGGGGGGGGGGGGGGGGGGGGGGGGGGGGGGGGGGGGGGGGGGGGGGGGGGGGGGGGGGGGGGGGGGGGGGGGGGGGGGGGGGGGGGGGGGGGGGGGGGGGGGGGGGGGGGGGGGGGGGGGGGGGGGGGGGGGGGGGGGGGGGGGGGGGGGGGGGGGGGGGGGGGGGGGGGGGGGGGGGGGGGGGGGGGGGGGGGGGGGGGGGGGGGGGGGGGGGGGGGGGGGGGGGGGGGGGGGGGGGGGGGGGGGGGGGGGGGGGGGGGGGGGGGGGGGGGGGGGGGGGGGGGGGGGGGGGGGGGGGGGGGGGGGGGGGGGGGGGGGGGGGGGGGGGGGGGGGGGGGGGGGGGGGGGGGGGGGGGGGGGGGGGGGGGGGGGGGGGGGGGGGGGGGGGGGGGGGGGGGGGGGGGGGGGGGGGGGGGGGGGGGGGGGGGGGGGGGGGGGGGGGGGGGGGGGGGGGGGGGGGGGGGGGGGGGGGGGGGGGGGGGGGGGGGGGGGGGGGGGGGGGGGGGGGGGGGGGGGGGGGGGGGGGGGGGGGGGGGGGGGGGGGGGGGGGGGGGGGGGGGGGGGGGGGGGGGGGGGGGGGGGGGGGGGGGGGGGGGGGGGGGGGGGGGGGGGGGGGGGGGGGGGGGGGGGGGGGGGGGGGGGGGGGGGGGGGGGGGGGGGGGGGGGGGGGGGGGGGGGGGGGGGGGGGGGGGGGGGGGGGGGGGGGGGGGGGGGGGGGGGGGGGGGGGGGGGGGGGGGGGGGGGGGGGGGGGGGGGGGGGGGGGGGGGGGGGGGGGGGGGGGGGGGGGGGGGGGGGGGGGGGGGGGGGGGGGGGGGGGGGGGGGGGGGGGGGGGGGGGGGGGGGGGGGGGGGGGGGGGGGGGGGGGGGGGGGGGGGGGGGGGGGGGGGGGGGGGGGGGGGGGGGGGGGGGGGGGGGGGGGGGGGGGGGGGGGGGGGGGGGGGGGGGGGGGGGGGGGGGGGGGGGGGGGGGGGGGGGGGGGGGGGGGGGGGGGGGGGGGGGGGGGGGGGGGGGGGGGGGGGGGGGGGGGGGGGGGGGGGGGGGGGGGGGGGGGGGGGGGGGGGGGGGGGGGGGGGGGGGGGGGGGGGGGGGGGGGGGGGGGGGGGGGGGGGGGGGGGGGGGGGGGGGGGGGGGGGGGGGGGGGGGGGGGGGGGGGGGGGGGGGGGGGGGGGGGGGGGGGGGGGGGGGGGGGGGGGGGGGGGGGGGGGGGGGGGGGGGGGGGGGGGGGGGGGGGGGGGGGGGGGGGGGGGGGGGGGGGGGGGGGGGGGGGGGGGGGGGGGGGGGGGGGGGGGGGGGGGGGGGGGGGGGGGGGGGGGGGGGGGGGGGGGGGGGGGGGGGGGGGGGGGGGGGGGGGGGGGGGGGGGGGGGGGGGGGGGGGGGGGGGGGGGGGGGGGGGGGGGGGGGGGGGGGGGGGGGGGGGGGGGGGGGGGGGGGGGGGGGGGGGGGGGGGGGGGGGGGGGGGGGGGGGGGGGGGGGGGGGGGGGGGGGGGGGGGGGGGGGGGGGGGGGGGGGGGGGGGGGGGGGGGGGGGGGGGGGGGGGGGGGGGGGGGGGGGGGGGGGGGGGGGGGGGGGGGGGGGGGGGGGGGGGGGGGGGGGGGGGGGGGGGGGGGGGGGGGGGGGGGGGGGGGGGGGGGGGGGGGGGGGGGGGGGGGGGGGGGGGGGGGGGGGGGGGGGGGGGGGGGGGGGGGGGGGGGGGGGGGGGGGGGGGGGGGGGGGGGGGGGGGGGGGGGGGGGGGGGGGGGGGGGGGGGGGGGGGGGGGGGGGGGGGGGGGGGGGGGGGGGGGGGGGGGGGGGGGGGGGGGGGGGGGGGGGGGGGGGGGGGGGGGGGGGGGGGGGGGGGGGGGGGGGGGGGGGGGGGGGGGGGGGGGGGGGGGGGGGGGGGGGGGGGGGGGGGGGGGGGGGGGGGGGGGGGGGGGGGGGGGGGGGGGGGGGGGGGGGGGGGGGGGGGGGGGGGGGGGGGGGGGGGGGGGGGGGGGGGGGGGGGGGGGGGGGGGGGGGGGGGGGGGGGGGGGGGGGGGGGGGGGGGGGGGGGGGGGGGGGGGGGGGGGGGGGGGGGGGGGGGGGGGGGGGGGGGGGGGGGGGGGGGGGGGGGGGGGGGGGGGGGGGGGGGGGGGGGGGGGGGGGGGGGGGGGGGGGGGGGGGGGGGGGGGGGGGGGGGGGGGGGGGGGGGGGGGGGGGGGGGGGGGGGGGGGGGGGGGGGGGGGGGGGGGGGGGGGGGGGGGGGGGGGGGGGGGGGGGGGGGGGGGGGGGGGGGGGGGGGGGGGGGGGGGGGGGGGGGGGGGGGGGGGGGGGGGGGGGGGGGGGGGGGGGGGGGGGGGGGGGGGGGGGGGGGGGGGGGGGGGGGGGGGGGGGGGGGGGGGGGGGGGGGGGGGGGGGGGGGGGGGGGGGGGGGGGGGGGGGGGGGGGGGGGGGGGGGGGGGGGGGGGGGGGGGGGGGGGGGGGGGGGGGGGGGGGGGGGGGGGGGGGGGGGGGGGGGGGGGGGGGGGGGGGGGGGGGGGGGGGGGGGGGGGGGGGGGGGGGGGGGGGGGGGGGGGGGGGGGGGGGGGGGGGGGGGGGGGGGGGGGGGGGGGGGGGGGGGGGGGGGGGGGGGGGGGGGGGGGGGGGGGGGGGGGGGGGGGGGGGGGGGGGGGGGGGGGGGGGGGGGGGGGGGGGGGGGGGGGGGGGGGGGGGGGGGGGGGGGGGGGGGGGGGGGGGGGGGGGGGGGGGGGGGGGGGGGGGGGGGGGGGGGGGGGGGGGGGGGGGGGGGGGGGGGGGGGGGGGGGGGGGGGGGGGGGGGGGGGGGGGGGGGGGGGGGGGGGGGGGGGGGGGGGGGGGGGGGGGGGGGGGGGGGGGGGGGGGGGGGGGGGGGGGGGGGGGGGGGGGGGGGGGGGGGGGGGGGGGGGGGGGGGGGGGGGGGGGGGGGGGGGGGGGGGGGGGGGGGGGGGGGGGGGGGGGGGGGGGGGGGGGGGGGGGGGGGGGGGGGGGGGGGGGGGGGGGGGGGGGGGGGGGGGGGGGGGGGGGGGGGGGGGGGGGGGGGGGGGGGGGGGGGGGGGGGGGGGGGGGGGGGGGGGGGGGGGGGGGGGGGGGGGGGGGGGGGGGGGGGGGGGGGGGGGGGGGGGGGGGGGGGGGGGGGGGGGGGGGGGGGGGGGGGGGGGGGGGGGGGGGGGGGGGGGGGGGGGGGGGGGGGGGGGGGGGGGGGGGGGGGGGGGGGGGGGGGGGGGGGGGGGGGGGGGGGGGGGGGGGGGGGGGGGGGGGGGGGGGGGGGGGGGGGGGGGGGGGGGGGGGGGGGGGGGGGGGGGGGGGGGGGGGGGGGGGGGGGGGGGGGGGGGGGGGGGGGGGGGGGGGGGGGGGGGGGGGGGGGGGGGGGGGGGGGGGGGGGGGGGGGGGGGGGGGGGGGGGGGGGGGGGGGGGGGGGGGGGGGGGGGGGGGGGGGGGGGGGGGGGGGGGGGGGGGGGGGGGGGGGGGGGGGGGGGGGGGGGGGGGGGGGGGGGGGGGGGGGGGGGGGGGGGGGGGGGGGGGGGGGGGGGGGGGGGGGGGGGGGGGGGGGGGGGGGGGGGGGGGGGGGGGGGGGGGGGGGGGGGGGGGGGGGGGGGGGGGGGGGGGGGGGGGGGGGGGGGGGGGGGGGGGGGGGGGGGGGGGGGGGGGGGGGGGGGGGGGGGGGGGGGGGGGGGGGGGGGGGGGGGGGGGGGGGGGGGGGGGGGGGGGGGGGGGGGGGGGGGGGGGGGGGGGGGGGGGGGGGGGGGGGGGGGGGGGGGGGGGGGGGGGGGGGGGGGGGGGGGGGGGGGGGGGGGGGGGGGGGGGGGGGGGGGGGGGGGGGGGGGGGGGGGGGGGGGGGGGGGGGGGGGGGGGGGGGGGGGGGGGGGGGGGGGGGGGGGGGGGGGGGGGGGGGGGGGGGGGGGGGGGGGGGGGGGGGGGGGGGGGGGGGGGGGGGGGGGGGGGGGGGGGGGGGGGGGGGGGGGGGGGGGGGGGGGGGGGGGGGGGGGGGGGGGGGGGGGGGGGGGGGGGGGGGGGGGGGGGGGGGGGGGGGGGGGGGGGGGGGGGGGGGGGGGGGGGGGGGGGGGGGGGGGGGGGGGGGGGGGGGGGGGGGGGGGGGGGGGGGGGGGGGGGGGGGGGGGGGGGGGGGGGGGGGGGGGGGGGGGGGGGGGGGGGGGGGGGGGGGGGGGGGGGGGGGGGGGGGGGGGGGGGGGGGGGGGGGGGGGGGGGGGGGGGGGGGGGGGGGGGGGGGGGGGGGGGGGGGGGGGGGGGGGGGGGGGGGGGGGGGGGGGGGGGGGGGGGGGGGGGGGGGGGGGGGGGGGGGGGGGGGGGGGGGGGGGGGGGGGGGGGGGGGGGGGGGGGGGGGGGGGGGGGGGGGGGGGGGGGGGGGGGGGGGGGGGGGGGGGGGGGGGGGGGGGGGGGGGGGGGGGGGGGGGGGGGGGGGGGGGGGGGGGGGGGGGGGGGGGGGGGGGGGGGGGGGGGGGGGGGGGGGGGGGGGGGGGGGGGGGGGGGGGGGGGGGGGGGGGGGGGGGGGGGGGGGGGGGGGGGGGGGGGGGGGGGGGGGGGGGGGGGGGGGGGGGGGGGGGGGGGGGGGGGGGGGGGGGGGGGGGGGGGGGGGGGGGGGGGGGGGGGGGGGGGGGGGGGGGGGGGGGGGGGGGGGGGGGGGGGGGGGGGGGGGGGGGGGGGGGGGGGGGGGGGGGGGGGGGGGGGGGGGGGGGGGGGGGGGGGGGGGGGGGGGGGGGGGGGGGGGGGGGGGGGGGGGGGGGGGGGGGGGGGGGGGGGGGGCTTGGGGGCTACACGTTGTTGTTAAATCATATTTATAAAGTCCCTGCTCAATATTGCATAGTGACCCAGCCCTTGGGGGCTACACTGGTTATAGTTTTTTATGAGTATAAGGCAATTACAAGTCCCAGGTTGCTGCAAGCATGACAACCCGGCACTTGGGGGCTACATATATGGAGTATTCAGTCTTTACTAGTGACTAAGATGAACAACATGGATTTCTTCAAAGTGGCATTATTTATATTTGAAGCAAGTCTTAAGTCATCACTTTGTTTCTGCTCAAGACTTGGGGGCTACAGGTAATATGGATATAAGGGAGAAAAAATCTTCAAATTCTCAGTTTGGAGTAAATCAGATTGACCCGGCGTCACCAATAACTATGACCCGGCGTCGGCAACAATTTGTTGCAAATATGCCGATTGGGTTATCACCCTTACCGCACAGGTCATGTAAACCGGCAGTACAAATTAAATATCACAATGGTTATATGTGGGATATTATGATCCGCCCTGTGGTAAACTGCCAGGGGATCTTGTGATTTACTTATGT
The DNA here is from genome assembly GCA_036873465.1 of Thinopyrum obtusiflorum. Lineage (NCBI taxonomy): Eukaryota > Viridiplantae > Streptophyta > Magnoliopsida > Poales > Poaceae > Thinopyrum > Thinopyrum obtusiflorum. The sequence goes on from JAAAWM010008390.1 coordinate 9,135, forward strand.
GCAGGATAAGACTACATTTGAGTAGTTACGTGCCCTGGCTTTTGACGTTAAGCCGCCAGGGCATATGTTGTTTATACTCTGTGCAGGATTTACAGAGCTATGATTTATATAAAGGATTAAGTTCCAGCCCATCATCAAAGATTGAAATTGGTGTCTCAAAAGGGTTATCAATTCTTGATTTTCTCAAAGGCTATAAGCCGATGGGTTATAAAATTCCGGCTTACAATGGAGGCATATTAAATCGCCATCGGCCAAGAGCCGCCGGGTATTTAAACTCCGGATTTACTTGTCAACAGATAAGGTATTCAAAGTCGCTTTGGCACAAAGTCTATTATTTTACCAATGGATATGATTTATTCTACAATGAAAGGAATAGTCCCAAGTTGCCGCAGGCTTACGACCCGGTACTTGGGGGCTACATTATTCAGTTTGAGATCACATCAAATATGCAAGTGCCATGTCACTACCAGCATGCACCATGGCACTTGGGGGCTAATGCCAAGACAATTTTACTAGCCTTATTGAAGACCCGACTCATCACATCATACTGAGCCGGCCCTTGGGGGCTACCAATTGCTCCTGTCAACGATTCAAGGTACACAAGTTTTATTCCATTATATTGAAGGGTCCACTACTCAGTTGGTAAAGCACAAAGCTCTTAACCTTGTGGACATGGGTTCAAGCCCCATGATGGGGGTTACATCATATGATGTTCTTTTCAAAAGAAGTATATATAAAGTCCCAACTCAATATTATCTTACTGAGCTGGCCCTTGGGGGCTACACGTTGTTGTTAAATCATATTTATAAAGTCCCTGCTCAATATTGCATAGTGACCCAGCCCTTGGGGGCTACACTGGTTATAGTTTTTTGGGGGGGGGGGGGGGGGGGGGGGGGGGGGGGGGGGGGGGGGGGGGGGGGGGGGGGGGGGGGGGGGGGGGGGGGGGGGGGGGGGGGGGGGGGGGGGGGGGGGGGGGGGGGGGGGGGGGGGGGGGGGGGGGGGGGGGGGGGGGGGGGGGGGGGGGGGGGGGGGGGGGGGGGGGGGGGGGGGGGGGGGGGGGGGGGGGGGGGGGGGGGGGGGGGGGGGGGGGGGGGGGGGGGGGGGGGGGGGGGGGGGGGGGGGGGGGGGGGGGGGGGGGGGGGGGGGGGGGGGGGGGGGGGGGGGGGGGGGGGGGGGGGGGGGGGGGGGGGGGGGGGGGGGGGGGGGGGGGGGGGGGGGGGGGGGGGGGGGGGGGGGGGGGGGGGGGGGGGGGGGGGGGGGGGGGGGGGGGGGGGGGGGGGGGGGGGGGGGGGGGGGGGGGGGGGGGGGGGGGGGGGGGGGGGGGGGGGGGGGGGGGGGGGGGGGGGGGGGGGGGGGGGGGGGGGGGGGGGGGGGGGGGGGGGGGGGGGGGGGGGGGGGGGGGGGGGGGGGGGGGGGGGGGGGGGGGGGGGGGGGGGGGGGGGGGGGGGGGGGGGGGGGGGGGGGGGGGGGGGGGGGGGGGGGGGGGGGGGGGGGGGGGGGGGGGGGGGGGGGGGGGGGGGGGGGGGGGGGGGGGGGGGGGGGGGGGGGGGGGGGGGGGGGGGGGGGGGGGGGGGGGGGGGGGGGGGGGGGGGGGGGGGGGGGGGGGGGGGGGGGGGGGGGGGGGGGGGGGGGGGGGGGGGGGGGGGGGGGGGGGGGGGGGGGGGGGGGGGGGGGGGGGGGGGGGGGGGGGGGGGGGGGGGGGGGGGGGGGGGGGGGGGGGGGGGGGGGGGGGGGGGGGGGGGGGGGGGGGGGGGGGGGGGGGGGGGGGGGGGGGGGGGGGGGGGGGGGGGGGGGGGGGGGGGGGGGGGGGGGGGGGGGGGGGGGGGGGGGGGGGGGGGGGGGTTTAGCAGATGTGTTCAAACATTACCAATGCAAAAAATCCGAGCACTTCTTCTAAAAAATCCGGGTCAATAGGCCAGCTTCATAATCAATTTGCTGACATTGGCTCTTGGAGAGAGATATTATAAGAAATAATCCATTTGAGTCAGCCTTCAATGCTCTGATTTGACAAAAAATATTGGTCTTGAAATATTCAGCTGATATTCAGCCGGCTTAAAGATGTAGATCTTGCCGATTTATGATTGCCAAAATCGTCGGTTTGTAAATATTGATGGTACCGGGTCATAATTGTGGCTGACGCCGGGTCAATCTTGTTTACTCAAAATTGATAATTTGAAGATTTTTTTCTCCCTTATATCCATATTACCTGTAGCCCCCAAGTCTTGAGCAGAACAAAGTGATGGCTTAAGATTTGATTCAATATAAATACTGCCACTTTTGAAGAAATCCATGTTGTTCATCTCAGTCACTAGTAAAAACTGAATACTCCATATTATGTAGCCCCCAAGTGCCGGGTTGTCATGCTTGCAGCAACCTGGGACTTGTAATTGCCTTATGCTCATAAAAATTTCAACCAGTGTAGCCCCCAAGGGCCGGGTCATTATGCAATAATGAGCAGAGACTTTGTAAATATGATCATGTAAACTTGAGTACCAATGTGTAGCCCCCAAGGGCCGGCTCAGTAAGATATTACTGAGCTGGGACTTTGTATATGATTCATTGATAATAACATCATATGATGTAATCTCCACCATGGGGCTTAAACCCACATCCACAAGGTTAAGAGCTTTGTACTCTACCAATTGAGTAGTGGATCTTTCAATATAATGGATTAAGGCTTGTGTACCTTGAATTTTCGACAGGAGCAATTGGTAGCCCCCAAGGGCCGGCTCATTATAATGCGATGAGTCGGTTCTTCAATAAGGTGATCAAAAAAATGACTTTGCATTAGCCCCCAAGTGCCATGGTGCATGCTGGCAGTGACATGGGACTTTGCATATTTGATGTAATCTCAACTTGAACAATGTAGCCCCCAAGTGCTGGGTCGTAAGCCTGCAGCGACTCGGGACTATTCCTTCTATTGTAGAATAAATCATATCCATTGATAAGATAATAGCCATTGCGCGAAAGCGACTTTGAAAACCTCAATCATAATACTGGTTATTGATCACCATAATAAAAATCCAGCCATGTTGGCTATTCAAGATTTGAATAATATAATCCGGTATGAAAACCTCAATCATTCAATATCATCATGAAAATCCAGCCAATTTTGGCTATGAAAGATGTAAATACCTTATCAGTTGACAAGTAAATTCAGAGTTTAAATACTCGGCGGCTCTTGGCCGATGGCGACTTAATGCGCATTCATTGTAAGCCAGAATTTTTGTAACCCGGCGGCTTATAGCCTTTGAGAAAATCCAGAATGGATAACCCTTTTGAAGCATCAATTTTGATGATGAGCTTGAACTTAAGCATTTATATAAGTCATAGTTCTGCAAATCCTGCACAGAGTTTAAACAACATATGCCCTGGCGACTTAACGTCAAAAGCCAAGGCGGGTAACCACCCAAATGTAATCTTATCCTGCACACAAGTAGATCACAAGAACCCTTGGCGGTTTACCGCAGGGCGGGTCATAATATCTTACATATGACCACTGATGTGTAAAAAAGGAGTCACAGATAAGCCTGTTATGAATCGTAACTTTGAAACATAACTATAATATCATACCTGTGATATTGAATTTGCACTGCCGGTTTATGTGACCTGCACAGTAAGGGTGATAGCCCAATCTTTAGAAGCCAAGACTTCCAAATGTTTGATGATTGTCATATGCTGGCGACTTATCGTCCAAAGCCAAGCCGGGTTAAATAGAAACCACATATATATGCCTCAGACCTGAACAAAAAAATCTCTAAACAAATCCCAAAGATTGTTTTCAAAAAACTTAAGCCAAATAGAAAGAAAAATTTTGAGGCTTATGATTCGAATACGATCAGTAAACCGGACCAAAGGGGTTAAGCTAGGATTCGAATACGATCATGTAGCCCCCAGTGGCTTTGGCGTTGCGCCGATCAAGAGGGTACCGACAGCTATGTTCTCTTTGGTTCAAATACGACCTATGTTTGAACAGGAAGCCCCCAAATGACCTTGAGAGTTTTTTAATGACTCTTATTCGAATACGATCAAAGTCGGACCCAAAAAGGGGTTAAGCTATGATTCGAATACGATCAAGAAGCCCCCTAGTGGGTTTGGCATTGTGCCGATCAAGAGGGTACCGACAGCTATGTTCTCTTTGGTTCGAATACGACCTATGTTTGAACAGGAAGCCCCCAAATGACCTTGAGAGTTTTTTAACGACTCTGATTCGAATACGATCAAAGTCGGACCCAAAAGGGGTTAAGCTATGATTCGAATACGATCAAGAAGCCCCCTGATGACCCACAAGTATAGGGGATCTATCGTAGTCCTTTCGATAAGTAAGAGTGTCGAACCCAACGAGGAGCAGAAGGAAATGATAAGCGGTTTTCAGCAAGGTATTCTCTGCAAGCACTGAAATTATAGGTAACAGATAGTTTTGTGATAGGATAATTGGTAACGAGCAACAAGTAACAAAAGTAAATAAAGTGCAGCAAGGTGGCCCAATCCTTTTTGTAGCAAAGGACAAGCCTGGACAAACTCTTATATAGAGAAAAGCGCTCCCGAGGACACATGGGAATTATCGTCAAGCTAGTTTTCATCACGTTCATATGGTTCGCGTTCGGTACTTTGATAATTTGATATGTGGGTGGACCGGTGCTTGGGTG
>JAAAWM010008391.1:0-13797 GCA_036873465.1 Thinopyrum obtusiflorum
TGTAAGAAATACTAGTATGTATGTACTGAAGAGTTAAAGTAAAGAGAAGAAACATAACATAGTTCTGCTGGGGGCTCAGCACAACACACCCCTAAAATTAAATTAAGCACACCTGAAATTAAACTTTGCAACTATTCCGATAGACACTGCATTAGAACCACCATGAGCAACGACACTGCCACCTTACTCGGAGTCCTCGTCCACGTCCTCGACTTCGTCCTTGTCCCTCTTCCTCTTGGCCGATACTTCTTTGCTTGAACCGCACACTTGGATGTTGCTCTTCATCCAACCCTTGTAGATATTGAAGCAAAGGTAGCCATCCATTGGGGGGGGGGGCCATCCAGTGCAGCGTAGTGGATGGGGTCTATATCTAGTACATTCCGCTGCCATGCATGACGATGAAACGTGTATGGAGGTTTCTCCAGTTTACCGTACGAAGGATGAACCATGGCTCCTGCCAGGGTCGGCATTGAAGGCTGACAAGAGGACACCAGCCGATTCTTCTGGAGGTCGAAGGGGTTGCCTACAAAGAGACCTATCCGACACAGGACCCCCCCCCCCCCCCCCCCCCCCCCCCCCCCCCCCCCCCCCCCCCCCCCCCCCCCCCCCCCCCGAATTTCACTCTTTCGTCCTTGAGGAAGTTCTTAAAATCCTGGCACTCAACGTTGGCATGGCATATGTGGTAGACCAAGCACACGTTATGTACACAAACCTGGATCACGGCGGGCTTCTTCTTCTCTGGCTCCTTTAGAATCTTCTCTCTTTGCAGGACTGTGGTGTACTCAACATCTAGCCCAGCGACCCACTCATTCGTTGAACTATTGAGCATGCGTAGGAAGCGAGCAAGGCATGCTTTCACCGTCGCGGATCCATGTGTGTAGATGACGATGAACTCATCGCCGGTGATGGCTCTAACCTAGTACTCAGCGGCGACCATGGAGATTTGGGAGGCCATGGATTTTGGAGGAGGGTTAGGAGAAGCTAAACTGGTGTAATGTGAAAGGACGGGATGACTGGGAGCAGACTGTTGTAAGGTACTGTACTAGTAGAAGACGGGGACGAGTAGGGCGTGCGAACGGTGTGGGGTTGCTAGCTTGCCCGGTGGATAAACGGCTGCAAGCCCCCAAAGAGTTCTTGAGAACTATGCGGGACCCAGACTGTTGTAAGGTACTGTACTACTAGTAGAAGACGGGGACGAGTAGGGCGTGCGAACGGTGTGGGGTTGCTGGCTTGCCCGGTGGATAAATGGCTGCAAGCCCCCAAAGAGTTCTCGAGAACTATGCGGGGCCCACTAGATGTCATGTCTACTAGACCCATATCGTAGGCCTGACGGTATAGCTTTTGCCTGTTCGCACGCCATGCCGGCGCGTGGGTAACTTCACTTAATTCCGTCAACTGTCTCGCCTCCCATGACCTTCGCTTCCCTCGCGCGGTCGCGCCCTTTGAGACTTCGACCGGCTATAAATGAGCAATTTTTTTGCCTACTCCGCATGCATGATACTCCCTCTGGTCCTTTTTACTTCCATCAACCGTTTGCAAAGTGTTTGACCAAATTTATACTAAAAATATCAATATCTACAATACTGATTATAATGAGTATAAGAACTACTATTAGATGAGTTAGATGAGGTAAAGATTCTAATCCTGAACTAACCCTGAAGTAACTCTAGCGAAAGAGGTGTTTGGATGACAGGGTTAGATGGTGCGCGGATACGGCGAGGTGCCTTCATGGGCGGTGCGAGAGGGAGGGAGGGAGGGAGAGGACGAGAAGCTTCGAGGAAGTGGGGAGGGATCGGCTGCGGGGAGAGCGAGAGAAAAATGTGTTTTTTAGTGTCCCGAGAAGAACTACTCCCTCCGTCTAGGTGTGTAAGTCACCTTACGAAAACCAAATAATCTCAAAACACTTAGGCACCGTACATTAACTCCCTCCTCGTTTCTTGTTTTGTGACATATCAACCAATAAGAGATGTGGGCCGTGCATGCTTTCAATGACTTGAGACTGCCAAACATGACATGCAGTGGTTAGTGCATTGCATGCAATGCTATTACTAATTAGCAAAAATACATTAAGTTTTCTCGTTTTCCTCTCCGCCTTGGTCGCGGTGCACAGCGTAAGATGACTTACACACCTAGACGGAGGGAGTAACCCAAATAAGCACCTCTTGGGTGGGTTAGATTTTTTTTGGGTTAGTTGAGTTCAAACTAACCCAAACTAACTCTAACACATGGATCCAAACAGGGCCAAGGTTAGCTATTAGAGTACTACTACCTCCCTTCTAGTTTAAAGGGCTTGATTCAAAAATTTCACCGACTCTTAACAAGATAGAGGCGGTGGAATAGTTTTTGTAGTTCTTCACAAAAAATGTGTTTACCAATGCATGCATGAACACTAGTTACTCTAACCCCCCTCTCTTCTTTAATTCTTTACCACATCAGCATGTTTGCTATTCCCGTGTGCATGATACCAGCTAAGATACCACCATTATGGCCAGCCTTAATCATCGCATGCAATAATTTAGTGCACCTTGAAATATGAACATGTGTGGGGCGTGTATGTTTCTAATGACTTGAGACTATACCTAGCCCGGCATGCAAGATGAGACTTATTATGCACCGTTCCCCATACCTGCAGGAAGCCCGTTCATCTCCAAATCTTTTCCTCTCCATGTGTGGAAACAATATGCCTGCCAGACTCTCCTTCTCCCTCCGGCGGTCCCACAACTCCACCCCGTGTGGAAAAAATCTGCATGCATGACTCTCCTCCCCCCGCGCTCGTCCAATCCGTTGTGACCAGCAATATTTCCTCCCCTTCCCTCCCCCGTAATTTACTCCAACAAATATGCCCACGTAGCTGTTACTTAACTGTAGGTGCATTGGGTCACTGACATATGGGCCCAACAAGGGTCTGGCCCACATGTCAGTGACGCAACTGGACCTGCAGTTAAGTCAGTGCAGCTCAGTCCATATCTTACGTAGGTGTGCCATTGCTCGCTATAAATACTGCGCCTCCCACGACATCGCTATCTCCTCCCCCTCATGTTCACGTTCATCGCTATCTCCTCCCCCTCCCTCTCACGTCGACCACCATGGCATCGCCCCTCCCAAGCCCTAGGCGCCCCTCACTGCACCGCGTGGACGGTCACGCGTTGCCGTTCCGTTCCTCGCCGCCACTAGTCGAGGAGGACGCGTCGGCGTTCCGCTCCTCGCCGCGACGCATCGAGGTGGATGCGTCACCATTCCGTTCCTCGCCGCCACTAGTCGAGGAGGACGCGGCGGCGTTTGGCTCCTCGCTGCAACGCGTCGAGGTGGACGCGTCGGCGTTCCCAATCTCGCCAGCACGCGCGTCGGAGGACGCGTCGGCTCCCCGCTACGAGGAGAACGCCGCGCCCCCCACCGAGCCCCCCAGCCTCGAGGAGCTTTGGAAAGAAATGGATGTCGCCTTGTGGGAGGCTTTGCCTCCAGCAGAGCGCGCCAAAATAGAGGCAGAGAAGAAGGCCAAGGAAGAGAAGCGCACCACGGAACAAGCTGCCTGGGAGGCCTATGTCACGTCCGAGAGAGTTAGACAATTGGCTCTTTGGCAGAAGGCTCGTGCGAGGGCCGTGAGGGTGGCGGAGGACGCCCGTGCCAACGCCCTGAGTGCAGTCGGGCCCAAGCGCCTCATCTACGCTTGGCGGTACGTGGACCGGGTGCACGCTTCCAGCGAGGAGGAATACCTGTTGGCGCCGGATCACCACACCGGTGAGATCGCGCTCGCCCGCCGGCAAGCCGCCAATCAGCACCTCGTGAGTTGCGAGGCTGAGGAAGAGGCGTTGTGTCAGCGCGCTGGGAAACGGCCGCGCACCAGGGCACTCGTGGCGCACTGCAAGCGCTCCTGCGAGCGCCGTGGCTTTTAGTAGGAGTATAATTTTTGTTTCGTAAGGCGATCTCATTAGTTTTGGGACGCAAATGACAAATCCCGAACGTTCAGGAATTATTAGCGTCCTTAATTAAGTATGTAAAAGGGAAAGTTTGGAAACCTTGTGTATTCGTACACATTTTGCAAGTATGTGCATATAGGACAAACTTTACTATATACTATCGCACTACACGTCTCTCTCTATATATGCTTGCAGACTGTGCTACTCCCTCCATCCAGGTCAATAAGTCATCTTTGGTTGTGCACCGTGACCAAGAAGGAGGGAAGACTTATACACCTAGACGGAGGGAGTACTACTATTACTTATGTACGTGCAAATGCACGTTTTAACATTACGATACGGTTTTTGTAAAAGTAGAAAAACAACACTAGTCAAGCTTGTGAAACGATTCAATGCAAAACAAATGCAAAAATGCTCGTTTGATTGTTTACTTTTAGCTTCCTTCTCTGTGGTTATTTCTCTGTCGTACTTTGTACGGAGTATCTCACTGGTCGGAAAGGCATGCAAATTCCCAAACCGCTTCCTACACCCTGTATCGAATTTTTTGCCTAACAAGTTGTGCCGTGCAATTGGAATTCCAACTTGAGTGCTACTACTAGTAGGAGTACCAGGGGCCAGTTCTTTTAGGCTTCTAGATTAGTAATCCCATAACTACTACCTCCGTCCTGGTTTATTGGTCCCCATTGTAATCTGTGTCAAATTTTGATCATAAATTTAACTAATGAAATGTTAGTGCATGTCACATGCACTAACATTTTATCAGTTAAATCTTTGGTCAAAATTTAGCACAAATTACAATGGTGAGGAATAACCCAGGACGGAGGTACTACTACCTCTCTCTCAGTTTACAGGGCGTGCGCGTAGTCCTAGGTCGTCAATTTGACCAACCTAATACAAGTCATATATTACAAAAAATATACCAACATAAACTTCAAAGTTTCTACTTTCAAAAGATATAATTTTTGTGTTATATAGTTTATATTAGGGTGATAAAATTGGCAACCTAGGTATACGCGCAGGACTTGTAAACTGAAACGGAGGTAGTACTAGTAGTAGTTTAGAAGCCCAAATAAATGAGTGAGGCGCCTTAATGTTACTCTCCACTGTGACTAGTCTTATGGGAAAAGCTGGGGAAGCCGCCAAAAGAACTGGCCCTAGGAGTAGTAGCTAGGGATACTAGGAGTAGTAGCTAGGGATCGAGTGTGCGAGATGAACCGGAGAAAGTAAATGCAGAGAGATGAAATGCAAAAAAGACGGAGGGATGTGATGGTTGCTTGTTCGTTTATTTTACCAGGCCACTTATTACTAGGAGTGGTTGGGTTTTGTGATATGAAGGCTTTACTGCCGCGCCACGAGCGGGGTGAGACTCCCGTGCAGCGCCGCCCTCTACACTAGTACGACTACATCGGTCGTGGTTTATCCCCCATTGAATTTGACTGAAGATTTAACTGACAAAATGTTAGTGCATGTCAACAAAAACAATATCGTTGGATTCGTATTTGAACATAGTTTTCAATGATACTCCTATAATTTTAGGTGACATGCATCATCATTTATCGTACTATATATAATGTTAGTTCAATTTTTGGTCGTACTAATCTATAGTAAGGTGCTCGTGCGTTGCACGGAAGAGTGAAATGCATTGATCGGGGAGTTGTTTATTTTGACAAATGATGTGGGGGTCATCTCATGTGTAACGGATATCGATAGGTTTGTTCGGATATTATTTCATCACTAGAGCTCACAAACATCCAGGTGAAATAGATAAAAAAGTATCTTTTGCAAACAAAAGCGTTCAACTGTTCAACCTGCATCCAAAACTTGTGAAGAAATAACTCTTATTGTGCTTTGCATGAAATTATCTTCAAGAATTAGTTTTTGAGTATCCATTGTTATACATGTTGGCTACAGATGACATGGCACTTTCTTATAGTCAACAGTTGGCTATACTATTTAAGTATTAACCATGCCCTTATACACCTAGACGGAGGGATTAAATCAGGATGACTTGGAAGGGGGCAGAGGATATGTAAGAAATGGTTCATCATAAGTCTTTCACCAGTACTGTAGTAAAAATTCATACATGGAAGATTCTAGACTAAACCATAAATGGATACACTTTTATTCATGCGCGATACTCTAATAGAGCAAGATCATGCATGGAAGTCTCCACATGCTTAGACAGCGGATTACATTGAGTGAAGACTAATGATCAACATTTAACTTGATAATGCAGATGTCCAGGTGAACTTCCTTGGAGTCCCCGTGCACATTGTTGGGGGTCAAATAATACCGTGCGTCTTCCATGTCCACATCGGCGGGAAGGTCCCAGCTCGGCAGAGTCCAAGTCAGCTTGACGTAGCCAATGTCGCCGCCCACGTACCTCCGAGGGGTACTAATAGTGAGCACGCACCCGTACATCAGCCTCGTGTCAGTGTCAGCGTCAGCGGCGTCACCCCTGACGCACACTACAGAGATGTGGCGGCGGCCTGCGCGGGCCTCGCCGGTGGCCACGATCAAGAGGAAGACGCTGCCGTCCTCCTCTGAGACTAGCAGGTGGCGCTGATCCTCTAGCGACTCCGGCACGGTGAACGGGTAGCACGTCTCGTACTTGATGTTCTTCGCCAAGGGCCAGTAGTGATCGCCGCACGCCTGCGTCAGGTGATGCACGATGTCTGCCGGCGAGCCCCAAAACGGCACCGGGCACTCATAGCAGTAGACGAAGGGCTCCTTGGAGGCATCGACCAGGCCGTCCATGAAACGGGAGTGGCTGTAGGGGACGCTCCGCCAGTTGAATATATGAGCAAGTTACTACGAGATTTACTACAAAATAAATCATGACGGCTATAATAGAGATTAAACTAATCATGCAGACTAGCATAGTAGATGAACAGATCAAATCTAGGACACAGACTAGAAACATGAATTCTACCACGATTTCGAACAGGAAGGACAGAAACACATACGGTGCAACGGGAGCAGCACCATTGGTGTTGAGGTTGTCTCCCATGTCATTCAGGAAGAGGTTGCCGAGGTCGGGGAAGAAGTCGTCGTCGGTGAAGTCGTCGCTGCTAGCAGTAGCGAGAGTGCGCTCCCCAAATTTCAATAGCGCCCGCCGAATGGAGCGCAGGAGGGAGTGACTGTAGGGGACGTTGCGGCCGCCGAATGGAGCACAGGAGTAGCCCACGAAGCAGTAGATGGTGCTCCTCCCTAGTCTCTATTCTTATCTCTATCTCTACTACTCTTCTTTGTTTTTTATAATATACTAGTTGTAGTTGTCAAATCAAATAGTACTGCGCCGTCCACTGCACGCCCGGCTGAACACGCCTCCTCGCCTCCATCAAACCCCTCCGTTAAACCCGCATGCAAACCGAGAAACCTACTCCGGCCCGCGGGAGGAAATTTGCCGGTTGCCATTGGAGAATAATAGAGTCACGTCCAATCCATTTGAGTTAATTGCGTGTATGATTCTCCCTCTATAAAAAGTTAATTGCATCCTTAATCTTGTATTCTAAGTACTGTGTGGGTTCCAGTGTCAGTACAGTGTACATGACTTGCAGGCTGGCTACAGATTCATACAGAAAGTTAAAAAGAAACAAATCCATGACTTGCAGGATTGGAGTTAGCACCGATGGCGGTTCGTAGTCGTTCCACGCTCGGGCATTGAAGTTTGTAACTATTTTAGATTAGAACATACTACTCCTCCGGTGCTAGTAGTAGAGCAGAGTCCTACCCCACTACTCCTACTCTACTCAAGCAAGTTAGGGCATAGTAGCAGGTACTGTAGGGAGTACCAGTACTGTGATCACTCAAGCAAGTTGTCTGACTTTGATATGACCCTACGCTGCTGGTATGTGTCTCGTAAGTCAAGCGGCGTGCTGTAGTCATCATCACCTGTCCACTTCCCGCAGCACATATTCGCTTCTCCATCTTTGTCCGCTCCTCCATCCCCGCTAAGGCGCCTCCCCCCTCGTCCAATCTTCCATCCCCGCTAAGGCGCCTCCCCCCTCGTCCGAAACCCAAGCACTAACAATGGCAGAACCGAGCAGCGTCCGCCGAAAGAGTGGCTGGAATTCGCTCCCCACAGAGGTAATCAAGCTCATTGTTTCGCGTGTGGACAATCTCAGTACCATGCCGCTCGCCGCGTGCTCGTCGGGGCTGTACCGTTTACTCAAAGCCCTCAGGCCGGAGCTTTTTAAGCCAGCTCCTTGCTTGCTGATGCCGCCTGATCTTCAGAAATGGTGTGTCACGCAGCATAACGATCGTAGGGTGGCGAGCATCAACCCCCTTGACTGCGATCTGATCCCCGTCACCCTCAACTAAATTAACGGTATGTACTGGGTCGGCATGAACACGTCTTGGATGGTGCTCGTCGACGATCGCGGCAGCTGGATGCTCGTGGAGGTCTACACCCGGTGATTGATCCCCCTTCCTTCGATTAACACTGCACTGCTTTGGCATCGCGGCCCAGAATACTCGGAATCTTACAGTAGCCAACATGATACCAAGTTTGATTTGCTCAAGGTTGTAATCTGCCAAGTGCCCACAAGATCTGCGAATTATAAAGACTTCAGGCTAATTGCGTTCTTCAACCGCGGTCTCGCCTATCTGACAGGTCACTGCGGTAAGTGGATAAATCTGCACGTCCATCGCAGGATCATACATCCTCCATGGTTCTCTGATGCCATTGAACACAAGGGCTTCATTTACGCTGTCGACTCCTTCTATGGCTGGACGTATTGCTGGCCTACTCCAGTCATCGCTACAAACGGCTGTTACAGCAGTATGTTACTTTCCTATGATATCATAATGGCTTGCTTATATTACTGTCAACATTTACTGAAAAAATATTCATGCTCATAACATGCTGTTCTTAAGATTGACTACATCAAGAGCCCTTTTTTATTTGACTCCAACTTTTTTTTGAGGGTTATTTGACTCCAACTTGATATGATGTTGTAGGCCGCCTGGTGTCCCTACCCTTCCTAATCCCAGAACCTTTCAAAGAAAAGCTGCATGGCAGTTGCAGGTGGTTCCTGGCTCGATCAGACGACGGCGAACGATTGATGATCGTTCGCACGTACCGGACGTGTTGTTTCACGAAATACAATCACAGTCACTGCAAGGTCTTTGAGCAGGATCCCAGCTTCTCTGGGCCTTCAGGAATTTTTGACTGGAGGTTGGTAAGTAGCCTTGGTACATGCTCTCTGTTTGTCGGACTGAATTATCCGATTAACCAGGAGATAACCGACGGCAAGGATCATGATGGCAGCGCGGTTTCGTTCATCAGGCAAAACTGTGTGTACACAGCGTACCATGCGTCTCTGCATGCACCATACCCTGATATGTGCCGCCACGCTCTGCAGCCCAAAGTAGGAGAGAGGGTCGCAAGTATCAGACTTCGACCTGCTGGCTGGAGTTTCCCCCGTCAGGCACCCATCTGGTTCAAGCTGTCAGCCAATCTCCACAGCTTAATAAATAGTAACGTCTAACTGAGCCAGTTAGTTAGATGCGTACACTTGATGTAGTAGGATCTTTATTTAGTTTGATGCATACACTTGTTCTTTTTTGGTAGCCCTTTTGTAATGATGGCTGATGTTTGGTTTGGAAGAGAGCTGCGTCTTCACTCTTCTGGCCTGCTTACTGCTTCTGTTGCACCCCCAGCCCTGGTTGCTGCTGCTGCTGCTATTTTCAATGTACAATCAATAGTATATTTCATCTGTTGGTTGTATAAATGTGTTGTTAGAACGACAACCACAATGTTTTGGAAGTCGTTGCACGGTTCGATCCTTTAGTGCCCCGTACCGTACGTAGCGCATACTATTTTTTCGTACGGAACACATTTTCCACTTGTTGATAACATGCAGCCCACTGATGAAGGCCCAATAGAGAAGCCCATAATTAACTGGAAGGGAGGCTCTCACATGAATCCGGCCCAGGTACATGCTCATGGTCCCCTAAACATAAATAAGTAAATAAATAAATAAAGCTAAATGCTCATGTACCAGTTCTTTAAATTCACGATTTAACAGGAGGATATTATTTCCTATGATAGTGTCGTTACATTCAGTCGATATTATTCTTCGGCAAAGATAGCGACCAGTCTTCTTTCTCCCAGCATTTTCTTCCTGCAACCAGCGGACCCATGCAAATCGTAGTCAATGTCGTAAATAGATCCGGTCCATTTTTATTTTTCAATAAGAATGTCCAACCCAGCCCAGCACATTGGCGATAGCACTTTATCCTCCGCCTTGGTGCGCTCGCCGCGGTGCCGCTGTCCGGCCCTGTCAACATAGTTTTTTTTCGAAACGGTCCCTGTCAACATAGTGAATCGGGAGAGGACTATAGTTGTGAGTATGACAGTACGGACCCACCAGGTCCACTCCCGAACACAAGCAAGCGCCTCTTTTACTACTCAGATGAACCCCTCGTTTTTTACTCTAATCCACCCTGCTGATATCTGGGACCCACATCATTTTCAACGTATAGTCAATTAACAACAGAATTGCACAACTTTTTTTAGTAGTAATTCGGAGGAGCAGGCTATAAACTGGGGGGGGGGGGGGGGGGGGGGGGGGGGGGGGGGGGGGGGGGGGGGGGGGGGGGGGGGGGGGGGGGGGGGGGGGGGGGGGGGGGGGGGGGGGGGGGGGGGGGGGGGGGGGGGGGGGGGGGGGGGGGGGGGGGGGGGGGGGGGGGGGGGGGGGGGGGGGGGGGGGGGGGGGGGGGGGGGGGGGGGGGGGGGGGGGGGGGGGGGGGGGGGGGGGGGGGGGGGGGGGGGGGGGGGGGGGGGGGGGGGGGGGGGGGGGGGGGGGGGGGGGGGGGGGGGGGGGGGGGGGGGGGGGGGGGGGGGGGGGGGGGGGGGGGGGGGGGGGGGGGGGGGGGGGGGGGGGGGGGGGGGGGGGGGGGGGGGGGGGGGGGGGGGGGGGGGGGGGGGGGGGGGGGGGGGGGGGGGGGGGGGGGGGGGGGGGGGGGGGGGGGGGGGGGGGGGGGGGGGGGGGGGGGGGGGGGGGGGGGGGGGGGGGGGGGGGGGGGGGGGGGGGGGGGGGGGGGGGGGGGGGGGGGGGGGGGGGGGGGGGGGGGGGGGGGGGGGGGGGGGGGGGGGGGGGGGGGGGGGGGGGGGGGGGGGGGGGGGGGGGGGGGGGGGGGGGGGGGGGGGGGGGGGGGGGGGGGGGGGGGGGGGGGGGGGGGGGGGGGGGGGGGGGGGGGGGGGGGGGGGGGGGGGGGGGGGGGGGGGGGGGGGGGGGGGGGGGGGGGGGGGGGGGGGGGGGGGGGGGGGGGGGGGGGGGGGGGGGGGGGGGGGGGGGGGGGGGGGGGGGGGGGGGGGGGGGGGGGGGGGGGGGGGGGGGGGGGGGGGGGGGGGGGGGGGGGGGGGGGGGGGGGGGGGGGGGGGGGGGGGGGGGGGGGGGGGGGGGGGGGGGGGGGGGGGGGGGGGGGGGGGGGGGGGGGGGGGGGGGGGGGGGGGGGGGGGGGGGGGGGGGGGGGGGGGGGGGGGGGGGGGGGGGGGGGGGGGGGGGGGGGGGGGGGGGGGGGGGGGGGGGGGGGGGGGGGGGGGGGGGGGGGGGGGGGGGGGGGGGGGGGGGGGGGGGGGGGGGGGGGGGGGGGGGGGGGGGGGGGGGGGGGGGGGGGGGGGGGGGGGGGGGGGGGGGGGGGGGGGGGGGGGGGGGGGGGGGGGGGGGGGGGGGGGGGGGGCTCTTTAGTACGTACAATAGTACTAGTACTATGTCTTACTACTGTTCTTCTTGGAGTTGGTACTACTGCTCGTATCTTCGTGTTCCTACTGTAGTTAATACGTTCGTACTAGTAGTATAATTTGGGTCAGTCGATTTGTGAAAGAAGTTCAACGGAGTGAAGGAAGAAGATGGCAGGGTGCCCATGATCTATCTTATGAGTGTTGGGTGTGGAATGCAGTTCGCCGGAAAAAAAATGGATCATGCCTGGGGTTAAACGGATGGCGGGGGTGGGGGGGAGCATGGCGGTGGCAGGCGGTTCAGGGAAGGGCACGGCGGCGGCGGCAGGCGGTTAGGCATGTGGCGGGCTGAGAAGATGAACCGTGCATCTATTTCGGAGGTTGAAGAAGCCCTTCTAGCCATCCATGTTGCATCAAACGGCTCACAAGAGTCGACTGACCCAAATTGCTCCTTCAGATTGCAGGATCCACGTGGCATTCAAGGTCTCGAAGGTAGATTCCGCGTCCGCACCCGGTTTGCGGGCTCGACGCGCGTGCGACCGGCTTCCGCCGTGACAGCCACCATGCGCGCCTCCTCCGCGCGGGCGGAGATGACACCCCCCCCCCCCCCCCCCCCCCCCCCCCCCCCCCCCCCCCCCCCCCCCCCCCCCCCCCCCCCCCCCCCCCCCCCCCCCCCCCCCCCCCCCCCCCCCCCCCCCCCCCCCCCCCCCCCCCCCCCCCCCCCCCCCCCCCCCCCCCCCCCCCCCCCCCCCCCCCCCCCCCCCCCCCCCCCCCCCCCCCCCCCCCCCCCCCCCCCCCCCCCCCCCCCCCCCCCCCCCCCCCCCCCCCCCCCCCCCCCCCCCCCCCCCCCCCCCCCCCCCCCCCCCCCCCCCCCCCCCCCCCCCCCCCCCCCCCCCCCCCCCCCCCCCCCCCCCCCCCCCCCCCCCCCCCCCCCCCCCCCCCCCCCCCCCCCCCCCCCCCCCCCCCCCCCCCCCCCCCCCCCCCCCCCCCCCCCCCCCCCCCCCCCCCCCCCCCCCCCCCCCCCCCCCCCCCCCCCCCCCCCCCCCCCCCCCCCCCCCCCCCCCCCCCCCCCCCCCCCCCCCCCCCCCCCCCCCCCCCCCCCCCCCCCCCCCCCCCCCCCCCCCCCCCCCCCCCCCCCCCCCCCCCCCCCCCCCCCCCCCCCCCCCCCCCCCCCCCCCCCCCCCCCCCCCCCCCCCCCCCCCCCCCCCCCCCCCCCCCCCCCCCCCCCCCCCCCCCCCCCCCCCCCCCCCCCCCCCCCCCCCCCCCCCCCCCCCCCCCCCCCCCCCCCCCCCCCCCCCCCCCCCCCCCCCCCCCCCCCCCCCCCCCCCCCCCCCCCCCCCCCCCCCCCCCCCCCCCCCCCCCCCCCCGCCACAGATTTCGAGGCTGACTTGTTTACGCAAGGCTTTGTCAGTCAACACATGATTCTAGCAGCAGTGACTGTTGGATGTCCATCCAACAGCCGACGTGCTTCTTCAATCTCTGATCTTCCTGCTCCAACCGCCTAAACTAGCGCCGGTGGGACTGCCTGCTCCCTCCTCTTGTGGCCCGCTGTGATGCCGCGCAGGGTTCCCCGGCCCACCCTACTCCCTCCGCTGGCCTGGCCGCACGCAATCAACTGCCTCCTTATTACGCGAAAAAAATGATTCCTCCCACTGACATCTGGGGCGCACCGGTTGGGAGGCTGACCTGTGGGCCTACTAAGTTGACGCGTACGCAGGGCTTGTCAACTTAGTCAACAAATGATTCTAGCAGCAGTAACCGTTGGATTTGAATCGAACGGTCCTGCTGCTTCTTCAATCGCTGCTCTTCTTGCACCAGCCGCCCAAACCAGCGCCGGCGAGACCGCCTGCTCCTGCCTCCAGTGGCCGGCTCTGCTGCCGTTGAGGCCTCATCTCCCCCTACTACTCCCACCGCTAGCCAGGCCCTGCGGCGACGGCAGCCTCACACCGCAGCCGAACCAGTGAACCCTCGTACTACTCTCCGCGTGGGCATCCACTGCCGCGTCTTCCCCGGCTCCGCGTCATCCCCTTCCTAGGCCTCGCCGTCATCCACAGCCTTGGTGCTCTCGGCGCGGCGTGGTCAATGTCGTCAACGACCGACTTCCATCGGAAGAGTACTGTACGTGGAGAGGCTGACAGCTAGGTCCACGGCCACAGCCCAGTTTTTTTGTGATTTGCCAAGTAAGTCGCTTTG
>JAAAWM010008392.1:0-13797 GCA_036873465.1 Thinopyrum obtusiflorum
GCTGGTATGAACTCGACCTCTTTTGTTTCTATAAATATGATGAGTCCCTCATTCTTGATTCAGCTTATTATGAATAAACATGTTTGTAATGAAAATTAGAGATCATAGTTGCTTGTGCCACGTTTGATTAGCTATGAGTTATAATGATTTACCTTGTGTGCCAACATGCTATTGAGATGGTTATGATGTGGTATGATGGGGTGGTATCCTCCTTTGGATGATTTAAGTGAATTGACTTGGCACATGTTCACGCATGTAGTTGAAACAAAATCAACATAGCCTTCACGATATTTATGTTCATGGTGGATTATATCCTACTCATGCTTGCATCCAATGTTTATTAATTTTAATGCATGCACATGGCTGTTGCCGCTCTCTAGTTGGTTGCTTCCCAGTCTTTTGCTAGCCTTCACCTGTACTAAGCGGGAATACTGATTGTGCATCCAATCCCTTAAACCCCAAAGTTATTCCAGATGAGTCCACTATACCTTCCTATATGCGGTATCTTCCTGCCGTTCCAAGTAAATTTGTATGTGCCAAACTCTAAACCTTCAAATAAACGTTCTATTTCGTATGCTCGAATAGCTCATGTATCAACCAAGGTTGTCCTTATCTTCCGTGTTAGGCGGGTTATTCTCAAGAGGAGTGGACTCCGCTCCTCACTCACAAGAAAATGGCTGGTCACCGGGATGCCCAGTCCCATGCTTTATGCAAACTAAATCAAAATTAATTGCAAACAAAACTCCCCCTGGGACCTAATGTATGTTGGAGGCACTCGTTGTTTCGAGCAAGCCATGGATTGATGCTTGTTGGTGGAGGAGGAGTATAAACTTTACCATTCTGTTTGGGAACCACCAATAATGTGTTTAACATGGAAAATATCGCCAACTCTTAGTTGGTACGTTGACAATGAAAGTATACCGCTCAAAATACAATTTATCTCTATTTCAAAACCAAGCTCTGGCACCTCTACAAATCCCTGCTTCCCTCTGCGAAGGGCCTATCCATTTACTTTTATGTTGAGTCATCACCCTCTTATTAAAAAGCACTAGCTGGAGAGCACAGCTGTCATTTGCATTCATCACTATTAATCTATGTTGGGTGTGACTATGATTGGATCTCTTTTACCATGAATTACATTGTCTAATCAGTCCTTGATCTTTAAAGGTGCTCTGCATTTATGTTTTGCGGTCTCAGAAAGGGCTAGCGAGATACCATCTTGTTATATCATATTATGATTGTTTTGAGAAAGTGTTGTCATCCGAGATTTATTATTATGGCTTGCTAGTTGATTATGCTATTGATTTGAGTAATTATGAGACCTGAGAATTATTGCAAAGGTGGTTAGTTATGATCTATGCTGAAAACTTGAATGCTGGCTTGACATAGTTACAACAACAAGAGCAAACAGAGTTTGTAAAAGTTTTTCTTTCTTTCTTTCAGTTTGTCAACTGAATTGCTTGAGGACAAGCAAGGGTTTAAGCTTGGGGGAGTTGATACGTCTCCGTCGTATCTACTTTTCCAAACACTTTTGCCCTTGTTTCGGACTCTAACTTGTATGATTTGAATGGAACTAACCCGGACTCATGCTGTTTTCAGCAGAATTGCCATGGTGTTGGTTTATGTGCAGAAAACAAATACTCTCGGAATGACCTGAAACTCCACGGAATATCTTAAAAAAAATAAAAAAAATCCTCGCCAAAGATGAAGACCGGGGGGGGGGGGGGGGGGGGGGGGGGGGGGGGGGGGGGGGGGGGGGGGGGGGGGGGGGGGGGGGGGGGGGGGGGGGGGGGGGGGGGGGGGGGGGGGGGGGGGGGGGGGGGGGGGGGGGGGGGGGGGGGGGGGGGGGGGGGGGGGGGGGGGGGGGGGGGGGGGGGGGGGGGGGGGGGGGGGGGGGGGGGGGGGGGGGGGGGGGGGGGGGGGGGGGGGGGGGGGGGGGGGGGGGGGGGGGGGGGGGGGGGGGGGGGGGGGGGGGGGGGGGGGGGGGGGGGGGGGGGGGGGGGGGGGGGGGGGGGGGGGGGGGGGGGGGGGGGGGGGGGGGGGGGGGGGGGGGGGGGGGGGGGGGGGGGGGGGGGGGGGGGGGGGGGGGGGGGGGGGGGGGGGGGGGGGGGGGGGGGGGGGGGGGGGGGGGGGGGGGGGGGGGGGGGGGGGGGGGGGGGGGGGGGGGGGGGGGGGGGGGGGGGGGGGGGGGGGGGGGGGGGGGGGGGGGGGGGGGGGGGGGGGGGGGGGGGGGGGGGGGGGGGGGGGGGGGGGGGGGGGGGGGGGGGGGGGGGGGGGGGGGGGGGGGGGGGGGGGGGGGGGGGGGGGGGGGGGGGGGGGGGGGGGGGGGGGGGGGGGGGGGGGGGGGGGGGGGGGGGGGGGGGGGGGGGGGGGGGGGGGGGGGGGGGGGGGGGGGGGGGGGGGGGGGGGGGGGGGGGGGGGGGGGGGGGGGGGGGGGGGGGGGGGGGGGGGGGGGGGGGGGGGGGGGGGGGGGGGGGGGGGGGGGGGGGGGGGGGGGGGGGGGGGGGGGGGGGGGGGGGGGGGGGGGGGGGGGGGGGGGGGGGGGGGGGGGGGGGGGGGGGGGGGGGGGGGGGGGGGGGGGGGGGGGGGGGGGGGGGGGGGGGGGGGGGGGGGGGGGGGGGGGGGGGGGGGGGGGGGGGGGGGGGGGGGGGGGGGGGGGGGGGGGGGGGGGGGGGGGGGGGGGGGGGGGGGGGGGGGGGGGGGGGGGGGGGGGGGGGGGGGGGGGGGGGGGGGGGGGGGGGGGGGGGGGGGGGGGGGGGGGGGGGGGGGGGGGGGGGGGGGGGGGGGGGGGGGGGGGGGGGGGGGGGGGGGGGGGGGGGGGGGGGGGGGGGGGGGGGGGGGGGGGGGGGGGGGGGGGGGGGGGGGGGGGGGGGGGGGGGGGGGGGGGGGGGGGGGGGGGGGGGGGGGGGGGGGGGGGGGGGGGGGGGGGGGGGGGGGGGGGGGGGGGGGGGGGGGGGGGGGGGGGGGGGGGGGGGGGGGGGGGGGGGGGGGGGGGGGGGGGGGGGGGGGGGGGGGGGGGGGGGGGGGGGGGGGGGGGGGGGGGGGGGGGGGGGGGGGGGGGGGGGGGGGGGGGGGGGGGGGGGGGGGGGGGGGGGGGGGGGGGGGGGGGGGGGGGGGGGGGGGGGGGGGGGGGGGGGGGGGGGGGGGGGGGGGGGGGGGGGGGGGGGGGGGGGGGGGGGGGGGGGGGGGGGGGGGGGGGGGGGGGGGGGGGGGGGGGGGGGGGGGGGGGGGGGGGGGGGGGGGGGGGGGGGGGGGGGGGGGGGGGGGGGGGGGGGGGGGGGGGGGGGGGGGGGGGGGGGGGGGGGGGGGGGGGGGGGGGGGGGGGGGGGGGGGGGGGGGGGGGGGGGGGGGGGGGGGGGGGGGGGGGGGGGGGGGGGGGGGGGGGGGGGGTTAGGGGAGGAAACAAAAGGACATATATTGATTTCTTTGTTGCAATTGATTATATATGACGTTGGGAAGGCTTGATGAAGCGATCGAGCGAACAAGGTGATAGTGAAAGCTAGATCTTTCTTTGTAAGTAGTAGCGAATTGGTGATGGCCTGGTATGATTGAGGTGAGAGGAAGCGATTAATGTTGTTAATGTGGCTTGCAAAATAAATGTGCCATTAACGTTGTTTCTAAGTCAGTTGTAGTTAGTGTTGTTTTCAAGTCCAATTACAATTAATATGTTGTTTTAAGTATTTTCGGTAATGTGGAGGATACATCATTAGAGCCATGAGGGACATTCGGTAATGTGGTTGAATAGCTTTGATCATATGGATTCACACAAATAATCTTGCTTTTATAGGTATTGGTAGTAGATTGGCTTAGCTTTTGAAATTCCTTCGACGTAGTGTTTCACAAAGGTAAACCAATTTGCTTGAGGCCAGCTCACCCAACAAATGATCATATGCAGAGGAAATTTGAGGCAAGTCAGTACAGATGCCTTATTCTTGTGTCCTACCCAACGAAAAAAATAGCACGCTATTTCGCGGTTATAGCGCGGTTATAGCATATTCGGAAGGGAGACGTTACGTTTTGACAAAATCGGCCGCTACGGCGCTAATCGCGTAATTAGCGCGCTACACACGCTATAACGTTGTAGCGTTTTAACGTTATAACGTGCAGACCATGCAAAACTAAAATAAGCACAGCCCAGCAGGCCCAGCAGGCCCACTCCTTTTATCAGTCTCCCATCTAACTGGCTAACCCTAGTTCTCACATCTCATCCCCTTCCCAGTTCCCAGCCCAGATGAGCGGCGGCGGCGGCGGCAACATCTGGGCGTGAGCGCAGGCGGCGACAACATCTAGTCATCAGCACGGCGGCAACATCTTCACATGAGCAGCGGCGGCATCATCATCTCGCGGCGGCGGCGTCCTCCATGTCGACTCCATCCTATTCCTAGCACAGACGGGCGATGTCAACCGCACCGTCGGCAAGTCAACCACCAGGTAATCAAGCATCCACACCGTCACATACCCACTTTCCCTTGTGCCATCTCCATGCCCTCCCCGTCTCCCGCTATGCCGCCGGCAAGGGCACCACCAGGTGAACGCCGGCAAGAGCACCAACAAAGGGAAGTAGGATTCAGAAGGAGATCCCTGTATATTCAGTTATTCATAGAAAGATGTAGGATCCAGGTGCATATTTACATTTAATTTTTTCTCCATTCTCAAATCAGAACTTGCAATGCTTTCTTAACTCCGGTTTTTACTCTTAATGAAGCTGATTGGTGGTCCAATCATGGGTCAAGTGCACCAAATCTCAGGGTATTGGCGATGCGGATTTTGAGTTTGACATGCAGCTCCTCGGCTTGTGAGAGGAATTTCAGTGTTTTTCAGCAGGTCAGAAAGATGCATGCCATATGTCAACTTGTTTATTGTCTATCCATGTGTTGATTGAAGTAGAAAGATCCTTGACATACGTTTTAGTACTTATAGTAGGACTATTTGGTGCTTGTCAATTGTCATGCTACCTTGAGCATCATGTTTGAATCTTAACCAGTATCATGTTTGAACAACTCATAACCAGAATAGTCTTTTGCTTTTAAGAAGAGGAAGAAGAATGTTAACCAGAATAGTCTTTTGCTTTTAAGAAGTGGAAGAAGAATGTGCTAATTATCAGTTCTTCATTGTCACATTAGAAGGACAACCCGGTATCTTTGTCATACTTTTCTTGCATTGGTTTCGTTGTTTTTTCATACTAAGATATCATTGCTCTAATCCCATCACCTACAGATTCACACAAAAAGACGCAATAGGCTACTTCATGACAAAATGAGAGACCTTGTGTTCATCAAGTTCAACTCCAAACTAAAGCAAAAGAGAGGGATGAAAAACAGGGACCCAATTGAGGACCACACATTTGTAGATGTTGTAGAAGATGAAGGCAATGAGTGGATCACTGGTGTTGTGCCTATTGAAGGAGTGCAAACAGGATTTGAACCTGAAGATGTACAAGTTGTAGAACCAACATTAGAAGGAGAAGTTGCTCCATCAAAAAGAAAGATAGTGTCTCAATCTCGTCCTAGGAAGAAGAAGAAGTTGCTTCCTATTTATCGTGATGATGAGTTGCAATCAGCTGAGTCTTCTTCTGAATCGGAAGATGATGACATGCATTTACCAGTGAGTGATTCTGAATAATCTCATTGTGCTATGTTGTAATGTTGTTGCCTTCGGTGGCTGTTGGTGTAGACTATCTTAAAAGTCTGTGTGTCATTTTGTGTTGTATTGTTGCTGCCCCGGTGGCTGTTGATGTTAGAGACTCTTAAAACTATGGTTGTTGAAGAGACTTACCTTAAAATTGTAGTTGTTGATGTTAAAGACTATGGTTGTTGTTGCCCAGGGTCGCTGTTGATGTTTGTTGATGTTAGAGACTTTTAAAATTGTAGTTGTTGATGTTAGAAACTATTGAAACTGTTTGAGACTTACTACTTTTATGTGCTGGATTTGGCCCTTATGCATATATTGCTTGCTCGTATGAAAAATTTAGTTGCTTAAATACTTTATTTCTAGATATATTTGAATTTTTTTTGCAAACGCTATTCTGAAATATAGCACGCTATTAGCGCGCTATAACTTGTGTAGCATTTAGAGAAGGGCCTCGCTATATTTTGTAGCGCGCTATTTTTTTCGTTGGTCCTACCTAATGCAAACTAGAGGAATATTAACAAGCATTTGCGAGTAATCATAAATCTAGACGAAACAGAGTATCCAGCAAATGGAAGAAGAGCCATTTATTTATTGTTCCATACATATTACAAGGTAGTATGAGCACGACGATGTATGATGGAAGGTTTAAAACATGTATGCAAGCAGATCAATCATCAAACTAGACACACTAGAAATAAAACTTGAATTAACGGCGAACGGAATCAGATGCACTCGCATTATTTACTTAGTTTATTCGAGCCAGGATTACATGGCGTGTGGTCTATCCGATGACCGGAGTCCGGGAGACGATTGGCGGGTCGCCAGCGTAGCACCAGACGAGGACGCGGTTATATTCGATATTTGGCGGCTCCAGTTCACCCTCGGCCCATATAAAGGCAAACACGTCCGGCCGCTCCGTCTCGATAACTCTAATGGCTTCACCGGCAGGCACCCCCACCAGTTCCGGCCACGCCGACTTGTTTGAATGCAGTTCCCTCGGCATGTCTTTCCCTGATAATACGATTACTGAGGATTAATAATCAAGCATACATAGAAAATAATTGAACAACGCATGCAGTCATCATGCATGGATGATCAGAGAGAGAGAGAGAGAGAGAGAGAGATTCCATGGGTGATTAGTCATCAGGGTTCATTAGCAAATTAACCTGCAGATGAGAGGAAGAAGTCGAGCCAAGAACTGCTTGTACTGCAATTGCTCTATCTCTTGTGATTATTGCATGCGCTTACGATTATAGGCCTAGTGCCCTCTGTATTTATATATGTACCTCCACAAAAAATGCATTGCATGTCGTGTCGATGACAACAATGCATATATAATGCTGCATCGCGTCAACCGCCCTTCGCCTACATGATTTGTACTTGCAATACGCTGCCGATGATGCCAGCAACCAATAGCATCTTTGACCAGGATGCACTGATGTATTGTCTGATATCATCAGTTTCTAAACACATGATCCCATGTTTGCTTCATATTCCCTTCGTTCCAAAATATAAGGTGTATTGCTTTGTTAAAAGTCAAACTTGTGCCTGTTTGACTATGTTTTTAGATTTAAAAAAGTATTAATATCTCCTCCTTCAAAGAAAGAAAGCTAGGGTTTCTGCCTCTCGCCGGCGCCGCCGCAGGTCTGCCTCGTCTCCGGTGGCCCTAGGGCCATGGAGGGGCGGTGGATCCTGCCAAGGGCCGGCGGGAGGGCTCCGTTTTCGGGGGGGGGGGGGGGGGGGGGGGGGGGGGGGGGGGGGGGGGGGGGGGGGGGGGGGGGGGGGGGGGGGGGGGGGGGGGGGGGGGGGGGGGGGGGGGGGGGGGGGGGGGGGGGGGGGGGGGGGGGGGGGGGGGGGGGGGGGGGGGGGGGGGGGGGGGGGGGGGGGGGGGGGGGGGGGGGGGGGGGGGGGGGGGGGGGGGGGGGGGGGGGGGGGGGGGGGGGGGGGGGGGGGGGGGGGGGGGGGGGGGGGGGGGGGGGGGGGGGGGGGGGGGGGGGGGGGGGGGGGGGGGGGGGGGGGGGGGGGGGGGGGGGGGGGGGGGGGGGGGGGGGGGGGGGGGGGGGGGGGGGGGGGGGGGGGGGGGGGGGGGGGGGGGGGGGGGGGGGGGGGGGGGGGGGGGGGGGGGGGGGGGGGGGGGGGGGGGGGGGGGGGGGGGGGGGGGGGGGGGGGGGGGGGGGGGGGGGGGGGGGGGGGGGGGGGGGGGGGGGGGGGGGGGGGGGGGGGGGGGGGGGGGGGGGGGGGGGGGGGGGGGGGGGGGGGGGGGGGGGGGGGGGGGGGGGGGGGGGGGGGGGGGGGGGGGGGGGGGGGGGGGGGGGGGGGGGGGGGGGGGGGGGGGGGGGGGGGGGGGGGGGGGGGGGGGGGGGGGGGGGGGGGGGGGGGGGGGGGGGGGGGGGGGGGGGGGGGGGGGGGGGGGGGGGGGGGGGGGGGGGGGGGGGGGGGGGGGGGGGGGGGGGGGGGGGGGGGGGGGGGGGGGGGGGGGGGGGGGGGGGGGGGGGGGGGGGGGGGGGGGGGGGGGGGGGGGGGGGGGGGGGGGGGGGGGGGGGGGGGGGGGGGGGGGGGGGGGGGGGGGGGGGGGGGGGGGGGGGGGGGGGGGGGGGGGGGGGGGGGGGGGGGGGGGGGGGGGGGGGGGGGGGGGGGGGGGGGGGGGGGGGGGGGGGGGGGGGGGGGGGGGGGGGGGGGGGGGGGGGGGGGGGGGGGGGGGGGGGGGGGGGGGGGGGGGGGGGGGGGGGGGGGGGGGGGGGGGGGGGGGGGGGGGGGGGGGGGGGGGGGGGGGGGGGGGGGGGGGGGGGGGGGGGGGGGGGGGGGGGGGGGGGGGGGGGGGGGGGGGGGGGGGGGGGGGGGGGGGGGGGGGGGGGGGGGGGGGGGGGGGGGGGGGGGGGGGGGGGGGGGGGGGGGGGGGGGGGGGGGGGGGGGGGGGGGGGGGGGGGGGGGGGGGGGGGGGGGGGGGGGGGGGGGGGGGGGGGGGGGGGGGGGGGGGGGGGGGGGGGGGGGGGGGGGGGGGGGGGGGGGGGGGGGGGGGGGGGGGGGGGGGGGGGGGGGGGGGGGGGGGGGGGGGGGGGGGGGGGGGGGGGGGGGGGGGGGGGGGGGGGGGGGGGGGGGGGGGGGGGGGGGGGGGGGGGGGGGGGGGGGGGGGGGGGGGGGGGGGGGGGGGGGGGGGGGGGGGGGGGGGGGGGGGGGGGGGGGGGGGGGGGGGGGGGGGGGGGGGGGGGGGGGGGGGGGGGGGGGGGGGGGGGGGGGGGGGGGGGGGGGGGGGGGGGGGGGGGGGGGGGGGGGGGGGGGGGGGGGGGGGGGGGGGGGGGGGGGGGGGGGGGGGGGGGGGGGGGGGGGGGGGGGGGGGGGGGGGGGGGGGGGGGGGGGGGGGGGGGGGGGGGGGGGGGGGGGGGGGGGGGGGGGGGGGGGGGGGGGGGGGGGGGGGGGGGGGGGGGGGGGGGGGGGGGGGGGGGGGGGGGGGGGGGGGGGGGGGGGGGGGGGGGGGGGGGGGGGGGGGGGGGGGGGGGGGGGGGGGGGGGGGGGGGGGGGGGGGGGGGGGGGGGGGGGGGGGGGGGGGGGGGGGGGGGGGGGGGGGGGGGGGGGGGGGGGGGGGGGGGGGGGGGGGGGGGGGGGGGGGGGGGGGGGGGGGGGGGGGGGGGGGGGGGGGGGGGGGGGGGGGGGGGGGGGGGGGGGGGGGGGGGGGGGGGGGGGGGGGGGGGGGGGGGGGGGGGGGGGGGGGGGGGGGGGGGGGGGGGGGGGGGGGGGGGGGGGGGGGGGGGGGGGGGGGGGGGGGGGGGGGGGGGGGGGGGGGGGGGGGGGGGGGGGGGGGGGGGGGGGGGGGGGGGGGGGGGGGGGGGGGGGGGGGGGGGGGGGGGGGGGGGGGGGGGGGGGGGGGGGGGGGGGGGGGGGGGGGGGGGGGGGGGGGGGGGGGGGGGGGGGGGGGGGGGGGGGGGGGGGGGGGGGGGGGGGGGGGGGGGGGGGGGGGGGGGGGGGGGGGGGGGGGGGGGGGGGGGGGGGGGGGGGGGGGGGGGGGGGGGGGGGGGGGGGGGGGGGGGGGGGGGGGGGGGGGGGGGGGGGGGGGGGGGGGGGGGGGGGGGGGGGGGGGGGGGGGGGGGGGGGGGGGGGGGGGGGGGGGGGGGGGGGGGGGGGGGGGGGGGGGGGGGGGGGGGGGGGGGGGGGGGGGGGGGGGGGGGGGGGGGGGGGGGGGGGGGGGGGGGGGGGGGGGGGGGGGGGGGGGGGGGGGGGGGGGGGGGGGGGGGGGGGGGGGGGGGGGGGGGGGGGGGGGGGGGGGGGGGGGGGGGGGGGGGGGGGGGGGGGGGGGGGGGGGGGGGTAAACTCAACTTGGTAATGGTCACTGAAGGCAATGTGTCAAATTTGGAAATATAGCCTACCCTGATAGAACAGATTAAGGAGGCTCAGCATGGACACCCCAGAATCGAAGGCATAAAAAGAAAAGTGAGTTTGGGCAAGGCCTCAGAATTCGTCATAGACGATAAGGGAATATTGTGGTACAGAGATAGGCTTTGCGTACCGAATATATAAGACCTTAAAGAGTAACTTCTAGCCGAAGGCCACACCACTCCATATTCAATCCATCCTGGAGGAACCAAAATGTACAAGGACATTCAGGAAAATTTTTGGTGGCATGGTATGAAAAGGGACATAGCCACATTCATTGCATGTTGTGATTCATGTCAGCGCATTAAGGCCGAGCACCAAAAACCAGCAGGACTATTACAGCCAAACAAGATACTCGAGTGGAAATGGGACGAAATTGGAATGGATTTTATTGTCGGACTACCTCGGTCACGATATGGAAATGATGCCATATGGGTCATCACAGATATATTGACTAAGGTGGCACATTTCATCCCAGTAAAGACAACCCACACCACTCAAAATCTTGCCAGGCTTTATCTCTCCCGTATCGTCTGTCTGCATGGAGTTCCAAAGACTATAATATCTGACAGAGGCACCCAATTCGTCTCTAGATTTTGGGATCAATTACAACAAGCTCTAGGAACTCAACTAGCATTCAGTACAGCATACCACCCCCAGACTGATGGGCAAACTGAACGCGTGAACCAAATTCTAGAGGACATGCTGAGAGCGTTTGTCCTCACCTATGGGACCAGTTGGGAAGAAAGCTTGCCATATGCCGAGTTCGCATACAATAACAGTTTCCAAGCCAGCCTACAAATGGCACCTTTTGAAGCCTTGTACGGGTGGAGATGTCGTACCCCACTAAATTGGTCAGAGACCGGAGACAGTCATATCTTCGGCCCAGATCTGCTCAGGGAAGCTGAGGAGAAAGTTAAGCTAATCAGGGACCGACTCAAGACAACTCAAAGCCGACAGAAGAGTTATTATGATCGAAAACATCGGGGAGTTAGTTTTGAACAGCAAATATAAGAATTACTGGACAAAGGATTTATACGAGCCAGCTCCTCACCTTGGGGTTCACCAGTATTATTTACCAAGAAAAAGGATGGGACACTAAGATTATGTATAGACTATCGAGCACTCAACATGGTCACCATCAAAAACAAATATCCAATGCCACGGATAAATGACTTATTTGACGAGCTCGCACAAGCCAAGGTCTTCTCGAAAATTGATTTGAGGTTGGGGTATCATCAATTAAAAGTACGGACAGAAGATATTCCCAAGACAACATTTACCTCCAGATACGGACTATATGAGTTTACAGTAATGCCGTTTGGATTGACAAATGCCCCCGCATATTTTGTCCACCTCATGAACAAAGTATTTATGAAGTTTATGGACAAGTTTGTTGTGGTATTCATTGACGATATTTTGGTATACTCCAAGACACCAGAAGAGCACGCTGAACATCTCAGGATTGTACTGGGAGAATTAAGGAAACATCAATTATATGCCAAGTCCAGCAAATGTGAATTTTGGTTAAGACAGGTTGGTTTTCTACCATGTACTAACCCAAGAAGGTGTTGCCGTAGACCCGGAAAAGGTCAAGGCCGTACTTAGATGGAAACCACCAGCCAGGGTAATGGATGTACGAAGTTTCTTGGGAATGGCAGGATATTACCGAAGATTTATTGAAGGATTCTCCACCATAGCAAAACCAATGACACGGTTGCTCAAGAAGGATAAAAAGTTTGTATGGACTGAAGCCTGCGAGAAAAGTTTCCAAGAACTCAAAAGGAAATTGACAACAACACCAGTATTGGTTGTACCAGACATACACAAAAGTTTTGAAGTGTATTGTGATGCATCCCGAAAGGGCCTCGGATGCGTCTTAATGCAAGAAGGCAAAGTAGTCGCTTACGCTTCCAGGCAACTACGAAAGCATGAAGAGAATTACCCCACCCATGACTTGGAGTTTGCAGCAGTCATTCATGCACTCAAGGAGTGGAGACACTTTTTGCTTGGGAATCGTTGTGAAATATATACGGACCATAAAAGCCTCAAATATATTTTCACACAAGCAGAACTCAATTTGCGATAATGACGCTGGTTGGAATTAGTGAAAGATTGTGATGTTGGCATTCACTACCATCCAGGAAAAGCAAATGTAGTGGTGGATGCTTTTAGTCGGAACCCCAGCTCGGGCAACGACTGTCTACCAAACTTGAGACCTGAATTTCAGCAGAAATTTGCGGGGGGGGGGGGGGGGGGGGGGGGGGGGGGGGGGGGGGGGGGGGGGGGGGGGGGGGGGGGGGGGGGGGGGGGGGGGGGGGGGGGGGGGGGGGGGGGGGGGGGGGGGGGGGGGGGGGGGGGGGGGGGGGGGGGGGGGGGGGGGGGGGGGGGGGGGGGGGGGGGGGGGGGGGGGGGGGGGGGGGGGGGGGGGGGGGGGGGGGGGGGGGGGGGGGGGGGGGGGGGGGGGGGGGGGGGGGGGGGGGGGGGGGGGGGGGGGGGGGGGGGGGGGGGGGGGGGGGGGGGGGGGGGGGGGGGGGGGGGGGGGGGGGGGGGGGGGGGGGGGGGGGGGGGGGGGGGGGGGGGGGGGGGGGGGGGGGGGGGGGGGGGGGGGGGGGGGGGGCGTATCAAGGCCGAGCACCAGAAACCAGCCGG
The DNA here is from genome assembly GCA_036873465.1 of Thinopyrum obtusiflorum. Classification (NCBI taxonomy): domain Eukaryota; kingdom Viridiplantae; phylum Streptophyta; class Magnoliopsida; order Poales; family Poaceae; genus Thinopyrum; species Thinopyrum obtusiflorum. Next base: position 12,652 of record JAAAWM010008392.1, read on the forward strand.
ACTGTTACAGCCAAATAAGATACCCGAGTGGAAATGGGACGAGATTGGAATGGACTTTATCGTTGGACTGCCACGGTCACGACACGGAAACGATGCCATATGGGTCATAACCGACAGATTAACCAAGGTGGCACATTTTATTCCGGTAAAAACAACTTACACCACTCAGAGACTAGCCAGACTTTATCTTGCCCGTATCGTCTGCCTACATGGAGTCCCTAAGACTATTATCTCCGATAGAGGCACACAGTTCGTCTCTGCATTCTGGGATCACCTACAACAGGCACTGGGAACCCAACTAGCCTTCAGTACCGCATACCATCCCCAGACTGATGGGCAGACGGAACGCGTAAACCAAATCCTAGAAGACATGCTAAGAGCCTGTGTCCTCACCTACGGGAACAGTTGGGAAGAAAGTTTGCCATATGCAGAGTTCGCATACAACAACAGCTATCAAGCCAGCTTGCAAATGGCACCCTTTGAAGCTCTATATGGGAGAAGATGTCGTACCCCGCTAAATTGGTCAGAGACCGGAGACAGCCATATCTTTGGCCCAGATATGCTCAAGGAGGCCGAGGAGAAAGTTAAGACAATTAGAGAACGACTCAAAACAGCTCAAAGTCGGCAAAAGAGTTATTACGACCGAAAGCATCGGGAAATCAGTTTTGAACCCGGAGAATTGGTATACCTGAGAGTTTCTCCTATGAAGGGTCTGCAACGATTCAAGATTAAGGGGAAACTAGCACCAAGATTCATCGGACCATTTCATATAGTGGCCCGACGAGGCAAGGTAGCCTACCAGCTAGACCTACCCGGAGACTTATCCGGTATCCACAACGTGTTTCACATCTCGCAGTTGAGAAAATACATAAGCAACCCAGAGAAGCAAGTTTCACATGAGTATATTGACGTGCAACCAGACCTCACTTACCGGGAGCACCCGATAAAAATATTGGAAGAATCTGAGAGGAGGACCCGACAGAAAACCATTAAGTTTTTCAGAGTTCAATGGAGCAATCACACCGAGAATGAAGCAACTTGGGAGAGCGAGGATTTTCTTCGGACAGAGCACCCACACCTGTTTAAGGATCAGCTGAAATCTCGGGGACGAGATTTTTCCTAAGGGGGTAGGTGCTGTGACACTCC
>JAAAWM010008393.1:0-13800 GCA_036873465.1 Thinopyrum obtusiflorum
TGGGTCATCACAGATAGACTAACCAAGGTAGCACATTTCATTCCCGTAAAGACAACCTACTCCACTCAGAAGCTTGCTAAGCTTTATCTCTCCCGTATAGTTTGTCTGCATGGAGTCCCAAAGACTATAATATCCGACCGAGGCACTCAATTTGTCTCTAAATTTTGGGATCACTTACAACAAGCTCTGGGCACTCAACTAGCATTCAGTACAGCGTACCACCCCCAGACTGATGGACAAACTGAACGCGTGAACCAAATCCTAGAGGACATGCTGAGAGCCTGTGTTCTCACCTATGGAACCAGTTGGGAGGAAAGCTTTCCATATGCCGAGTTCTCATACAACAACAACTACCAAACCAGCCTACAAATGGCACCTTTTGAAGCATTGTACGGACGGAGATGTCGTACCCCATTAAACTGGTCAGAAACAGGTGACAGTCGTATCTTCGGCCCAGGCATGCTCAAGGAAGCCGAGGAGAAAGTTAAACAAATCAGGGACCGACTCAAGACAGCTCAAAGCCGACAAAAGAGCTATTACGATCGAAAACATCGTGAGGTCAGCTTTGAACCCGGTGAATATGTATACCTACGAGTGTCTCCTATGAGGGGCCTGCAACGGTTCAAAATTAAAGGGAAGCTAGCCCCAAGATTTATTGGACCCTTCTGTGTAGTTGCACGAAGAGGCACAGTAGCCTACCAGCTAGACCTACCCAAAGAGCTGGGGGGGGGGGGGGGGGGGGGGGGGGGGGGGGGGGGGGGGGGGGGGGGGGGGGGGGGGGGGGGGGGGGGGGGGGTACCACATGAGAGCATTGACATGCAACCAGACCTCACCTACAGGGAACGTCCAATAAAAATATTAGAGGAGTCTGAAAGGAGGACCCGTCAGAAAACAATTAAATTTTTCAAGGTTCAGTGGAGCAAGGGGGGGGGGGGGGGGGGGGGGGGGGGGGGGGGGGGGGGGGGGGGGGGGGGGGGGGGGGGGGGGGGGGGGGGGGGGGGGGGGGGGGGGGGGGGGGGGGGGGGGGGGGGGGGGGGGGGGGGGGGGGGGGGGGGGGGGGGGGGGGGGGGGGGGGGGGGGGGGGGGGGGGGGGGGGGGGGGGGGGGGGGGGGGGGGGGGGGGGGGGGGGGGGGGGGGGGGGGGGGGGGGGGGGGGGGGGGGGGGGGGGGGGGGGGGGGGGGGGGGGGGGGGGGGGGGGGGGGGGGGGGGGGGGGGGGGGGGGGGGGGGGGGGGGGGGGGGGGGGGGGGGGGGGGGGGGGGGGGGGGGGGGGGGGGGGGGGGGGGGGGGGGGGGGGGGGGGGGGGGGGGGGGGGGGGGGGGGGGGGGGGGGGGGGGGGGGGGGGGGGGGGGGGGGGGGGGGGGGGGGGGGGGGGGGGGGGGGGGGGGGGGGGGGGGGGGGGGGGGGGGGGGGGGGGGGGGGGGGGGGGGGGGGGGGGGGGGGGGGGGGGGGGGGGGGGGGGGGGGGGGGGGGGGGGGGGGGGGGGGGGGGGGGGGGGGGGGGGGGGGGGGGGGGGGGGGGGGGGGGGGGGGGGGGGGGGGGGGGGGGGGGGGGGGGGGGGGGGGGGGGGGGGGGGGGGGGGGGGGGGGGGGGGGGGGGGGGGGGGGGGGGGGGGGGGGGGGGGGGGGGGGGGGGGGGGGGGGGGGGGGGGGGGGGGGGGGGGGGGGGGGGGGGGGGGGGGGGGGGGGGGGGGGGGGGGGGGGGGGGGGGGGGGGGGGGGGGGGGGGGGGGGGGGGGGGGGGGGGGGGGGGGGGGGGGGGGGGGGGGGGGGGGGGGGGGGGGGGGGGGGGGGGGGGGGGGGGGGGGGGGGGGGGGGGGGGGGGGGGGGGGGGGGGGGGGGGGGGGGGGGGGGGGGGGGGGGGGGGGGGGGGGGGGGGGGGGGGGGGGGGGGGGGGGGGGGGGGGGGGGGGGGGGGGGGGGGGGGGGGGGGGGGGGGGGGGGGGGGGGGGGGGGGGGGGGGGGGGGGGGGGGGGGGGGGGGGGGGGGGGGGGGGGGGGGGGGGGGGGGGGGGGGGGGGGGGGGGGGGGGGGGGGGGGGGGGGGGGGGGGGGGGGGGGGGGGGGGGGGGGGGGGGGGGGGGGGGGGGGGGGGGGGGGGGGGGGGGGGGGGGGGGGGGGGGGGGGGGGGGGGGGGGGGGGGGGGGGGGGGGGGGGGGGGGGGGGGGGGGGGGGGGGGGGGGGGGGGGGGGGGGGGGGGGGGGGGGGGGGGGGGGGGGGGGGGGGGGGGGGGGGGGGGGGGGGGGGGGGGGGGGGGGGGGGGGGGGGGGGGGGGGGGGGGGGGGGGGGGGGGGGGGGGGGGGGGGGGGGGGGGGGGGGGGGGGGGGGGGGGGGGGGGGGGGGGGGGGGGGGGGGGGGGGGGGGGGGGGGGGGGGGGGGGGGGGGGGGGGGGGGGGGGGGGGGGGGGGGGGGGGGGGGGGGGGGGGGGGGGGGGGGGGGGGGGGGGGGGGGGGGGGGGGGGGGGGGGGGGGGGGGGGGGGGGGGGGGGGGGGGGGGGGGGGGGGGGGGGGGGGGGGGGGGGGGGGGGGGGGGGGGGGGGGGGGGGGGGGGGGGGGGGGGGGGGGGGGGGGGGGGGGGGGGGGGGGGGGGGGGGGGGGGGGGGGGGGGGGGGGGGGGGGGGGGGGGGGGGGGGGGGGGGGGGGGGGGGGGGGGGGGGGGGGGGGGGGGGGGGGGGGGGGGGGGGGGGGGGGGGGGGGGGGGGGGGGGGGGGGGGGGGGGGGGGGGGGGGGGGGGGGGGGGGGGGGGGGGGGGGGGGGGGGGGGGGGGGGGGGGGGGGGGGGGGGGGGGGGGGGGGGGGGGGGGGGGGGGGGGGGGGGGGGGGGGGGGGGGGGGGGGGGGGGGGGGGGGGGGGGGGGGGGGGGGGGGGGGGGGGGGGGGGGGGGGGGGGGGGGGGGGGGGGGGGGGGGGGGGGGGGGGGGGGGGGGGGGGGGGGGGGGGGGGGGGGGGGGGGGGGGGGGGGGGGGGGGGGGGGGGGGGGGGGGGGGGGGGGGGGGGGGGGGGGGGGGGGGGGGGGGGGGGGGGGGGGGGGGGGGGGGGGGGGGGGGGGGGGGGGGGGGGGGGGGGGGGGGGGGGGGGGGGGGGGGGGGGGGGGGGGGGGGGGGGGGGGGGGGGGGGGGGGGGGGGGGGGGGGGGGGGGGGGGGGGGGGGGGGGGGGGGGGGGGGGGGGGGGGGGGGGGGGGGGGGGGGGGGGGGGGGGGGGGGGGGGGGGGGGGGGGGGGGGGGGGGGGGGGGGGGGGGGGGGGGGGGGGGGGGGGGGGGGGGGGGGGGGGGGGGGGGGGGGGGGGGGGGGGGGGGGGGGGGGGGGGGGGGGGGGGGGGGGGGGGGGGGGGGGGGGGGGGGGGGGGGGGGGGGGGGGGGGGGGGGGGGGGGGGGGGGGGGTCATGATCAAGTTGTTTAAAATTCATAATATCGTTCCTAAGAGTGATGATCTTGGCGGGAGGAAAATACTTAGAGATAAAAGCATCTTTGCACTTGTTCCAAGAATCAATACTATTTTTAGGCAAAGACGAAAACCAAATTTTAGCACGATCTCTAAGTGAAAACGGAAATAACTTCAATTTGACAATATTGTTATCTGTATCTTTCTTCTTTTGCATATCACACAAATCAACAAAATTGTTTAGATGAGTAGTGGCATCTTCACTAGGAAGGCCGGCGAATTGATCTTTCATAACAAGATTCAGCAAAGTGGTATTGATTTCACAAGACTCATCATTATTAAGAGGAGCAATCGGAGTACTAAGGAAATCATTATTATTGGTATTCGAGAAATCACACAATTTGGTATTATCTTGCGCCATGGCAACAAGTAGTCCAACACAAAAGCAACAAAAAGGCAAACGAAAAAAGGCAAAAGAGAAAGAGAGGAGGAGATTGGGAAAGAGAGGGCGAATAAAACGGCAAGGGTGAAGTGGGGAAGAGAAAAACGAGAGGCAAATAATGTAATGCGAGAGATAGGGATTGTGATGGGTACTTGGTATGGTTGACTTTTGCGCACACTCCCCGGCAACGGCGCCAGCAATTCTTCTTCCTACCTCTTGAGCACTGCGTTGGATTTCCCCGAAGAGGAGAGGATGATGCAGTAAAGTAGCTTAAATATTTCCCTCAGTTTTTGAGAACCAAGGTATCCAATCCAGTAGGAGATCACGCACGAGTCCCTCGTACCTACACAAAACGATAGCTACTCGCAACCAACGCGATTAGGGGTTGTCAATCCCTTCGGGGGGGGGGGGGGGGGGGGGGGGGAGGGTGAGATCTGATAGAGATGATAAATAATATTTTTGGTATTTTTGATATAGAGATGCAAAGTAAAAAGTAAAAGGCAAAGTAAAAACAAAACAAGTAATAAAATAATAGAGATTGATATGATGAGAATAGACCGGGCGGGCATAGGTTTCACTAGTGGCTTCTCTCAAGGGCATAAGTATTCTACGGTGGGTGAACAAATTACTGTTGAGCAATTGATAGAAAAGCGAATAATTATGAGGTTATCTAGGTATGATCATGCATATAGGCATCACGTCCGAGACAAGTAGATCAAAATGATTCTGCATCTACTACTATTACTCCACTCATCGACCGCTATCCAGCATGCATCTAGAGTATTAAGTTAAAAACAGAGTAACGCCTTAAGCAGGATGACATGATGTAGAGGGATAAATTCAGGCAATATGATAAAAACCCCATCTTGTTATCCTCGATGGAAACAGTACAATACATGCCTTGCAACCCTTTTTGTCACTGGGTAAGGACACCGCAAGATTGAACCCAAAGCTAAACACTTCTCCCATTGCAAGAACTACCAATTTAGTTGGCCAAACCAAACGGATAATTCCAAGAGACTTGCAAAGATAACTCAATCATACATAAAAGAATTCAGAGAAGAATCAAATATTATTCATAGATAAGCTGGATCATAAACTCACAATTCATCGGTCTCAACAAATACACCGCAAGAAAGAAGATTACTTCGAATAGATCTCCACAAGAGAGGGGGAGAACATTGTATTGAGATCCAAAAAGAGAGAAGAAGCCATCTAGCTACTAGCTATGGACCCGAAGGTCTGAAGTAAACTACTCACACTTCATCGGAGAGGCTATGGTGTTGATGTAGAAGCCCTCCGTGGTGGATGCCCTCTCCGGCGGAGCTCCGGAACAGGCCCCAAGATGGGATCTCGCGGATACAGAAGGTTGCGGCGGTGGAATTAGGTTTTTGGCTCCGTATCTGATCTGACGGGGGTACGTAGGTATATATAGGAGGAAGGAGTACGTCGGTGGAGCAACAGGGGGGCCACGAGGCAGGGGGGCGCGCCCAGGGGGCGCGCCCTCCACCCTCATGACCTCCTCGGTTGTTCCTTGGAGCAGGGTCCAAGTCTCCTGGATCACGTTCGGTGAGAAAATCACGTTCCCGAAGGTTTTATTCCGTTTGGACTCCGTTTGATATTCTATTTCTTCGAAATACTGAAATAGGCAAAAAAACAACAATTCTGGGCTGGGCCTCCGGTTAATAGGTTAGTCAATCAGAGTAGATAAAGGCATATCATTGGGATCAAGAGAAGTATTTTTATTAGCAAACATCTTCATAAGTTCATCCATCTTTTCACTCAAAACATTGATTTCTTCTATAGCATGCACCTTTTTACTAGAAGATCTTTCGGTATGCCATTGAGAATAATTAGCCATAATATTATCAAGCAATTTTGTAGGATCTCCTAATGTAATTTCCATAAATGTGCCTCTTGCGGCCGAATCTAAAAGATTTCTAGAAGAAAAATTTAATCCGGCATAAAATTTTTGTATGATCATCCATAAATTCAAACCATGAGTAGGGCAGGGGGGGGGGGGGGGGGGGGGGGGGGGGGGGGGGGGGGGGGGGGGGGGGGGGGGGGGGGGGGGGGGGGGGGGGGGGGGGGGGGGGGGGGGGGGGGGGGGGGGGGGGGGGGGGGGGGGGGGGGGGGGGGGGGGGGGGGGGGGGGGGGGGGGGGGGGGGGGGGGGGGGGGGGGGGGGGGGGGGGGGGGGGGGGGGGGGGGGGGGGGGGGGGGGGGGGGGGGGGGGGGGGGGGGGGGGGGGGGGGGGGGGGGGGGGGGGGGGGGGGGGGGGGGGGGGGGGGGGGGGGGGGGGGGGGGGGGGGGGGGGGGGGGGGGGGGGGGGGGGGGGGGGGGGGGGGGGGGGGGGGGGGGGGGGGGGGGGGGGGGGGGGGGGGGGGGGGGGGGGGGGGGGGGGGGGGGGGGGGGGGGGGGGGGGGGGGGGGGGGGGGGGGGGGGGGGGGGGGGGGGGGGGGGGGGGGGGGGGGGGGGGGGGGGGGGGGGGGGGGGGGGGGGGGGGGGGGGGGGGGGGGGGGGGGGGGGGGGGGGGGGGGGGGGGGGGGGGGGGGGGGGGGGGGGGGGGGGGGGGGGGGGGGGGGGGGGGGGGGGGGGGGGGGGGGGGGGGGGGGGGGGGGGGGGGGGGGGGGGGGGGGGGGGGGGGGGGGGGGGGGGGGGGGGGGGGGGGGGGGGGGGGGGGGGGGGGGGGGGGGGGGGGGGGGGGGGGGGGGGGGGGGGGGGGGGGGGGGGGGGGGGGGGGGGGGGGGGGGGGGGGGGGGGGGGGGGGGGGGGGGGGGGGGGGGGGGGGGGGGGGGGGGGGGGGGGGGGGGGGGGGGGGGGGGGGGGGGGGGGGGGGGGGGGGGGGGGGGGGGGGGGGGGGGGGGGGGGGGGGGGGGGGGGGGGGGGGGGGGGGGGGGGGGGGGGGGGGGGGGGGGGGGGGGGGGGGGGGGGGGGGGGGGGGGGGGGGGGGGGGGGGGGGGGGGGGGGGGGGGGGGGGGGGGGGGGGGGGGGGGGGGGGGGGGGGGGGGGGGGGGGGGGGGGGGGGGGGGGGGGGGGGGAGGGTATTTATGAATAGGGAAGTAGAAATCCAAAAATTATAGGAATTCTTTTTAATAAAAGAATTAGTAAAACAATCCCAGAGTATTTGTGTTGAACCAACACATGTTGAAAACCCTCAAGACCAAAATCAAGATTGGGAAGAATTCATAAAAGATTTGTCATAAAAGATTTGAGAAGGAGAGTCCCTTTTTTTTGGAAAAATTCAAATAACCTCCTTTAAATCAAATAAAGAATTTAATAAAAATCAAACCAAAATTTTGGGGTGTTACAACACCTACCCCCTTAGGAAAAATCTCGTCCCCGAGATTTCAGTTGATCCTAAAATAGGTGTGGGTACTCTGCCCGAAGAAAATCCTCTCTTTCCCAAGTTGCTTCATCCTCGGTGGGATTGCTCCACTGAACCTTGAAAAACTTAATTGTCTTCTGACGGGTCTTTCTTTCAGACTCCTCCAATATTTTTATTGGACGTTCCCTGTAGGTGAGGTCTGGTTGCACGTCAATGTTCTCATGAGATACATGCTTCTCCGGGTTGCTTACACACTTCCTCAGCTGTGAGATGTGGAACACGTCATGGACGTCGAACAGTTCTTCAGGTAGGTCTAGCTGGTAGGCCACTGTGCCTCTTCGTGCAATCACACAGAAGGGTCCAATAAATCGTGGTGCCAGCTTTCCTTTAACTTTGAATCGCTGCAGGCCCCTCATAGGAGATACTCGTAGATACACATATTCACCGGGTTCAAAACTGACATCACGATGTTTTTGATCGTAATAACTTTTTTGTCGGCTCTGAGCTGTCTTGAGTCGATCCCTGATTAGTTTAACTTTCTCCTCAGCTTCCTTGAGCATGTCTGGGCCGAAGATACGACTGTCTCCTGTCTCTGACCAATTTAATGGGGTACGGCATCTTCGCCCATATAAGGCTTCAAAAGGTGCCATTTGTAGACTGGCTTGGTAACTGTTGTTGTACGCGAACTCGGCATACGGCAAGCTTTCTTCCCAACTGGTTCTATAGGTGAGAACACATGCTCTTAGCATGTCTTCTAGAATTTGGTTCACACGTTCAGTCTATCCTCCAGTCTGGGGGTGGTATGCTGTGCTGAATACTAGTTGAGTTCCCAGAGCTTGTTGTAAATGATCCCAAAATCTGGAGACGAATTGAGTGCCTCTGTCGGATATTATAGTCTTTGGAACTCCATGCAGACAAACAATACGGGAGAGATAAAGTTTGGCAAGCTTTTGAGTGGTGTGGGTTGTCTTTACTGGAATAAAATGTGCCACCTTGGTTAACCTATCTATGATGACCCATATGGCATCATTTCCGTGTCGTGACCGAGGTAGTCCGACAATAAAATCCATTCCAATTTCGTCCCATTTCCATTCGGGTATCCTGTTTGGCTGTAATAGTCCTGCTGGTTTTTGGTGCTCGGCCTTAATGCGCTGACATGAATCACAACATGCAATGAATGTGGCTATATCCCTCTTCATACCGTGCCACCAAAATTTTTCCTGAATGTCCTTGTACATTTTGGTTCCTCCTGGGTGGATTGAATATGGCGCGGTGTGGCCTTCAGCCAAAATTTGCTGTTTGAGGTCCTCTACATTTGGTACGCAAAGCCTGTCTCCGTACCATAATATTCCCTCATCGTCTATGACGAATTCTGAGGCCTTGCCCAGACTCACTTTTCTTTTTATGCCTTCGATGCTAGGGTGTCCATGCTGAGTTTTCTTAATTTGTTCCATTAGGGTGGGCTGTATTTCCAAATTTGACATAGTGCCTTCAGTGACCAACACCATGTTGAGTTTGGCAAACTCCCTCTGAAACTCAGGTCTCAAGTTTTGTAGACCGTCGTTGCCCAAGCTTGGGTTTTGGCTGAGAGCATCTGCCACTACATTCGCCTTTCCTGGATGGTAGTGAATGCCAACATCATAATCTTTCACTAATTCCAACCAGCGTCGTTGTCATAAATTGAGTTCTGGTTGTGTGAAATTATATTTGAGGCTTTTATGGTCCGTATATATTTCACAACGATTCCCAAGCAAAAAGTGCCTCCATTCTTTGAGTGCATGAATAACTGCTGCTAATTCCAAGTCATGAGTAGGATAATTTTGTTCTTGCCTTCGTAGTTGCCTGGAAGCATATGCGACTACTTTGCCTTCTTGCATTAATACGCATCCGAGGCCCTTCGGGGACGCGTCGCAATATACTTCAAAAAATTTGTGTATGTCTGGTACGACCAATACTGGTGCTATTGTTAATCTCTTTTTGAGTTCTTGGAAACTTTTCTCGCAAGCTTCAGTCCACGCAAATTTCTTATCCTTCTTGAGTAGCTGTGTCATAGGTTTTGCTATGGTGGAGAATCCCTCAATAAATCTTCTATAATATCCAGCCATTCCCAGAAAACTTCGTACATCTGTAACGTTGGCTGGTGGTTTCCAGTCAAGTACGGCCTTGACTTTTTCTGGGTCCACGGCGACACCTTCTTGGGTTAATACGTGGCCTAGAAAACCAACCTGTTTTAATCAAAATTCACATTTGCTGAATTTGGCTTACAATTGATGTTTCCTTAACTCTCCCAGTACAATTCTGAGATGTTCAGCATGTTCTTCTGGTGTCTTAGAATATACTAAAATGTCATCAATGAACACCACAATAAATTTGTCCATAAATTTCATAAACACTTTGTTCATGAGGTGGACAAAATATGCGGAGGCGTTTATCAGTCCAAACGGCATTACTGTAAATTCATATAACCCGTATCTGGAGGTGAATGCTGTCTTAGGGATATCTTCTGTCCGTACTTTTAATTGATGATATCCCGACCTTAAATCAATTTTTGAGAAAACCTTGGCTTGTGCGAGCTGGTCGAATAAATCATTTATCCGTGGCATCGGATATTTGTTTTTTATGGTGACCATGTTGAGGGCTCGATAGTCTATACATAATCTCAGTGTCCCATCCTTTTTCTTGGCAAATAATACTGGTGAACCCCAAGGTGAGGAGCTGGCCCAGATAAATCCTTTGTCCAGTAATTCTTTTATTTGCTTCTTCAATTCTACTAACTCGGAGGGTGCCATTCTATAGGGTTTCTTGTAAATGGGAGTGGTTCCAGGTGCTAGTTCAATGGTGAACTCTATTTCCCGGTCAGGTGGCATGCCTGGTAGCTCTTCGGGAAATACATCAGGAAACTCACACACCACTGGAACTTTACTTAATTCTGAAATATCCACCTTGTTCAATCTTGGTCGCAGTGATATTGGTCTTTCTTGAGCTGCAATTTTTATCGTCTTCCCGTGATGATGAGTGAGAATCACAGTCCGATTGAAGCAGTCGATAAATCCCTTGTTGGTGGTTAACCAGTCCATTCCTAGGATAACATCCAGTCCCTTATTTTCCAATACAATGAGGTTTGCTCGAAACTTTAGTCCCTCAATCTCAATAACCACACCTTGGTAGTAACTCTGAGTGATTTGCTTAATCCCGGGGGACTTGATGGTCATGGAATTTTCCAAGGGAAGAATCGGAAAATCATGTTGCAAAGCAAATTTCTTGGAAATGAACGAGTGAGAAGCTCCAGAATCAAACAAAATCGTGGCAGGTATTGTGTTGACAGGGAATGTACCGAGTACGATATCCGGAGCATTCTGTGCTTCCTCCTTGGTCACATGGTTCACGTGACCCTTCTTGTGATTGTTATTGGGGTTGAAGTTGTTACGCTTGGGGGCTGAATTATTTCCACTGTTGTTCGGCTTGAGGGCCGAGTTTCTTGGCTTTGGGCACTGCTTGGCATAGTGTCCTTCCTCTCCACAAGCGAAGCAAGTAACGCCTGGGCGATACGTAAAATCCTTGTCCCTTGCATGAATTTTTTTGTTTGGGCATGGAACATTGGTTGCGGATTTGTTTGCCCCATTTTTCTGAAAATCATTCTTGTTCCGGTTGTTGCGGGAATGAGAAGTCTTGTCCCTTTTGCGCTTGCGAAAATCCTCCAAGCTGCGGCGCTCAGTTTCCAATGTAATAGCTTTGTCCACAAGTGTTTTGAAATCTGGAAAGGTGTGCATGACCAACTGGCATTTAAGTGCTGGTGCCAGACCGTCCAGAAATTTTTCCATCTTTTTATTTTCAGTCATATGTTCTTCGTTGGCATAACAAGATAATTGAGTAAACTGACTATTGTACTCAGTCACTGTCATGCTTCTCTGCTTGAGGTCATCAAACTCCCTTTTCTTGATCTTCATAATACTTCTAGGAATGTGCGCCCCACGAAAATTTTCCTTAAATTCCTCCCAGGTGATGTTGTTTTCAGTGGGGTGCATGTGTACGAAATTTTCCCACCATGATGCAGCTGCTCTAGTGAGGTAATGAGGTGCATAAAGTACCTTCTCATAGTCCGAACATTGTGCAATAATTAATTTCCTCTCAATGTCTCGAAGCCAATCATCGGCCTCAAGAGGTTTATCGGTGTGAGAGAAAGTTGGGGGACGTGTCTTTTGAAGTTCAGACAATTTGGAATGCTGCTGGTATGGTTCGCGGTGATTTCCCATATTGATAATATGGTTCATCATTTCTTGATGCTGTTGCTGGCTTTGCTCATAAAGGCGGCATACTTGAGAAAACACTCCTTCACTGCCTTGCTGACTTGACTGCCCTGTGTGAAATTGTTACTTGTCTGGGTACCATAATTTTCTTCTAGCGGACTTGGCATGGAACGAGTCCAGGGACGAGGCATTTTCCACTCTGGGGTATTTTTGCAGAACTCATGAAAAAATCCGAGTAGCAAGAATAAATAATTTTGCAAAGGCAGAAATTTAAAAACTCCAAGATTTTTGAAGAAAATACTTGATTGCGCATGGAGAAGGACCGCTTAGTACATATCTTACAAGCAAGCCATAATTATACAGTACATCACTCAGGATGTGCGTACACATTCCTAACATGTTATTTAGGCTAGTGCACTTCTCTGAGTTCCTACATGATGCGCACACAAACTACTTCTCACCAAGCCTATATACATATAAACATATCATACAAGCTGGTACATCACATGGCTGCTCGCGCACTTAGTCAAAGATGGCAAAAACTTCCCTCGGCCTGCTGAGGGTAAGTCCCAGTGATGCTGGAGACTCAACCTCCTCCTCACTAATAGGCTCTAGGCGCGGAGTACTGGGTTGCAGAGCTGGTGCGGGTGCGGCAGGTGGTGCAGCACTAACTGGGGTAGGAGCAATGACTTGGTCAAACTCCTCAGTGGTCGGCAGGCGGCGAGCGGTGGCTAAGATGGCAGGTGCATAGGATGCTGAGGACGAGATGTATGACAGTGGTGGTGCTGTATGGAGGAGTTCCCTCCTGTTGGCGGTACAGCCCTGAACTAAGTCCATACGAGCAGCCACAAAGTCGTCCACAAGGTTATCAAAAGCTGCCTCAAGAGCTTTGAGATACTCAACAAGCATCTCAATAGCCTCATCTCTCTCTCCCCTAGTGCAAGCAAATGCATAGTGACAAGTGTATGGCACGTGGCATGGGAGGTAGCGGTAGCGACGAGCCTTCATCGAAGGAAGAGCATCCCGGAGATGAGCTATTGCCTCACGGGCAGCCATCTGCATGGCATGCCTCTCCGTAGGCATGGCCCTCCCAACAAATCGGAAGAGGCGTGATTCAGAACATCCTCCCTTGAATTGCACCGCGGCCTGGTGCATAGACACGCTGTCGCTGAGCTTGTGCTGGTAGAGTGTGAACTCCGGACGAGCCGATGGCCCTATCACGACCTTGACGATGGAGAAGAGAAGCTTGATAAACCCCTCAGGCACATTGGCGAACACCTGTGACTCACAGTCGCTGCCAGCCATCTACAAAAGTAGACCAAAATTCCAGATAGTCAAATCATAAATTTTATGATGACTAACAGAAAATTGCTACAATTTGCAAAGTGTTAAAATAGCACCTATTACGCTAATAACCGATTAGCGATCGCACCTAGTGGCTTCCTACAGTCAGCCTGGCTCTGGTACCAAGGTTGTCAGGACCGGTTTTTCAACAAACATTTATTGAAAAATTGCCCCTTTCGTCAGACCAGTATAGAAAAAAAATCCTTCTTACTGGTAGACAAATCCTTGATACAGAAATCTAGAAGTACTAAATATTATACAGGGTTGAGCTGAGGCTGCTCAACAAATTATTACAAGCATGCCAATATTACACATAAAGGCGGATATGACACAAAGGGTATGGTGGCATAACTACTAACTCGTAATAAAAATGGTGGTGGATATGTCACAGTGAAGCGGGTGACATGACTCCAAAAATCTTACAACTCATCAAGCGCCGGAGTGAGGCTCGATGATTTTATTAGGGTAGCGGAAGTGTATATAATACAAGTGACCAACTCTAGGATCATAAGGGACTGACTGGGACTCCTCTAGGCGTCGGACTCGCTATCGAACTCTTCATCCATAAGATCGCCTTCGTCAACATCTGGCCAAATCAACAAGCCAGGTGAGTACTTTGAATGTACTCGCAAGACAGTTTGGACATAAGATATAACAAATGCAAACATGATGCACATGAGCAGATTAGTAACACGCACTCAGGTAATAAATTAGCACCGCAAGATAAATAAAAAGGAAGTCAGGCGGTAGTCCTCCCGAAATCCCAATAAAATAGCCGAAGACCGATCGGGTGTCTGAAGCGACGCCGTGAAAGGTAAAAATAAATTAACATGCCACAGTCGGGCATCAGGGCGACACCACATACAGGGCTTATATTGAAAAGTAAATGACAGTACGTGCCACAGTCGGACGTCTGAGCGACATCTCGGAAAGGGCTTATAATGAAAGTAAATAACCAGTATGCCACAGTCGGACGTCTGAGCAACATCACATAAAGGGCTTATATCAAAAGTAAGTAACAAGAATGCCACAGTCGGACGTCTGAGCGACATCACATAAAGGGCTTATA